>CABFOS010062453.1:1998-13930 GCA_900660315.1 Diretmoides pauciradiatus | reverse complement strand
TCTTATTATTCCAGATGGCATGGTTCTGTCGGATCTGAGTTGTTATATTTGTATAGCACTTTTCTTAACAAAGTCACAAAGAGATATAAACACAATCCACGTAGCAGAGCAGAAATAGGAGAATATCTAAGGGTAACATTACAAATAAACATATCAATACAAATAAATGTGAAAAAAATACTACAGCCTTGAAATTCCACCAATTCAACAATTCTTTAACGCCCACTCAGCCAAATTGAGAAACATATTTATCTCCCAATGTGATCTTGTTAGGAGACAAACTATGAATGTTAAAAACAGTATTTTGAGAGTCTTTTGGAGCAGCTGACACAGTTGTAGATGGTTTGAGAAGCTCTGGACTTGACGAAATAATCTTCTTTCCTGCCTGAGTTGCCAAGTGAGATGCAGTGGCTCATTACAGTAGGTAGTGAGAGCCTTGTTGGATAAGGTGTCCTCACTGGGTTCAGGATAGGAAACATACACAGGACCTGGCATCTTTGGAAGCTATTAATAAGAGGGGAAGTGGTCCATGTTCACTCTGGAAGCTGTGGCTGTGAAGGGACCTGGATACTCTGGAGCAGATGTGAGAGAGGGATTTGATATTTCTGCACATTTGGAGGAGGAATCTAACAATTCTGAATATAGGTCAGGGGAGGAACATGGCACCTCTGGAGATAAGGTGGAGCAGGGACCTGACATCTCTTGAAATTGTGAGGAGGAATGAGGGGAAAAAGAAGAATTGGATTCTTTGAAGACATGGAAGTGGGAGAGTGCAGGGAAATCCGGGCTTATGTTAGCAGAGAGTGGAAAAGCAGAGATGCAAACTGACTGACTTCAAGTCATGTCAAGTAGAGCACACGCTCAACCAGCACTTTCCTTATTAAAATAATGTTGCAAGATCATCTCATATTTGAAAAGTGACTTTTTCCCCAAGCATACATGCATCATGTTTTAGACACACCGGTGCAATTTCTGCTCAAAGTAAATATCACTATGAAATGTCTGTGCAGTAAAAGAGTTCATGTTCGACTGATAAAGATTGTTCTTGTGATTGTGCTCCCCCCACCCAGCTGGACCCTCAGACCCTCCAAGGCAAAGACTGGCAGAGAACAGTCATTCCTATGAATGGGGTGAGTGGATCGCACTTCAAAATGCATTTTTCCTTTCACTGTTAAGTACTTGAGGGTTTTCTAAACAATTGCGCTTGGATGTGGTACAGCAGTGCAACCAGCATGTTAATTCTCATTTCTTAGGCTCGTAATGTACCTTCTCACTATGTAACGTGGTTTTAACCCTTTGTTTCCTCTGTGTCAGATTGAGGTTAAACTCTCCATGAAGTTCACCAGCCGAGAGTTCAGCCTGAAGAGGATGCCCTCGCGGAAACCCATGGGTGTGTTTGGAGTCAAGATCTCCACAGTGACCAAGTGAGTTGACCAACAATATCAGCCATTTACCGGCTCAACAGCTACCTAACGACAGTGTAACCGTCTGGCCGCCTGTACTGCTACCATGGAGAAAGAAAGCCCCTCTTGATGGCAACTGGTGTAAACTAGTGACCTGATTGAGTCAGTCATTTTACATGGAAAGATCATGAGGAGACGTGAAGGAAGGGAGGAGAAGGAGAAGATCACCTGCAAGGACACTGAGCCTGTCAACCTGGATAATCCTGCTAACTCTCACCAGTCAGTCTCTTCCCCGGGCGCTTATGGCACTTATTGCAAGTTACACTGGATAAATTCCTGAAATATAAAACATGTAAAGTGTCTTCCCTTTGTCAGATTATGAGACAGGCTTTAGCATGGTACATTAAACCAGTGCTCCGACTGTAATCTTTAGTGACTTGGAATACCAAAACAATAAATTAGAAATGAACTGCATGAATAGTATCTTTTAAGAGATCAAATCTTAATTCCATAATTGTAATTTATTGATAGGTGGGCTTATCATTATGTGTTTTATATCACCTTCGAGACTTCAAAAATGTTGGAAAAGGACCAGATTCTGACCTCAAGCTCTCAGTAGGCTTAGCGATAGTAAGGTTGAGATAGGATATATAGGATATATAGAGGATTCAGTGTGTTGTGCATATGTTGCAGCCAGTGCCGGTGGTGATGAGGGCTGTTAATGAGGATCGGCGATAACAAGACAAGATAACACATGGTTCCGAGTGCTCATCTGAGTGTGTTTATCCGTGTTTTTCTCCATCCAGGCGGGAGCGCTCCAAGGTGCCCTACATTGTCCGGCAGTGCCTAGAGGAGATTGAGAGGAGGGGCATGGAGGAGGTGGGCATCTACCGGGTGTCAGGAGTGGCCACTGACATTCAGGCCCTGAAGGCCGCCTTTGACACCAGTGAGTACAGCCTTCGTCAGGACAGAAACAAGACCTTTTACACAGGAGGACGTTTAAAAGGAGGTTCAGGGCATCGGTGTCAGTGCAAGTTACTAATTGCATTGCTTTCTTTACAGGGAATATTAATATTAATGAGTAAGGGCAACTCTCTCCCAAAGTCAGAAACCAGAGAACAAAGACTGAATCCACAGATCCAGATATTCTAATTGAGTTTTATACTCAAATCAGTTTTATTCAATTGTACTGTTGTCAGTTCTGAAGAAGTAAATGTGGCAGTATCCAGTTAAGATCCCCCAGAAGGCTCCGCCGGTCAACTTTTCATTCTCTGTGGAGCAGCTGCAGACTTTATTCATCATACTGGCTGTCTATCCGAGACCTTAGGAATAGCATGAAGAAATTCTTAAACTGAGCGGCTTTCATTGAAATTATAGATCATGGGGAAAATTGGCAAATTTACAAGTCCCTTTTTAAGTTCACAAATCACCCACTGGTTTTAGACACATCAAAACGTTCATAGAAAGTATGCAAACAAAAATCAGCCATAGTACAAAAAGAAGGGAGCACGTTGTCTTCACAGCCTGATAACAGTCATGCCTTGACCAAACGTTTTGATTGTCTTTGTACATGCCTTATCAGGCCTCAATACACCACCTGCCAGAGGAGCAAATGATGCCTGCATATTTAATACATCTGTGGAAGAAAGCTGAGAGGACTTATTCACCGTCATCTGAAGAAATACTGTTTTCTAATCTTCTTTGACTGTATCTCTGTTGATCAGGTGATCGTTGTGGCGCTTCCGTGTTTGGCTTTTGTATTAATACTTCTGTAGGTTTGATAAACTAAGACTTGTTCCCTGGTGTCAAACGATTAACCGGTTTCCCTAATACAAACTAACTTGTTCATCAAAGTGTATGTGCATTTGTGTGTACCTATACTCAGTGTGTATAGGTGTGTGTATTAGTTATCGTGACTGACAGAGAAGCAGCATGGTGACTCTGTGTTGTTTCACCATCTTTTCCTCTTCTTTCACCATAAAACATAGTGTCTTAGTATATTTCTCATCTCTCCACCACAGATAACAAAGATGTGTCAGTAATGATGAGTGAGATGGACGTCAACGCCATTGCTGGGACCTTGAAGCTGTACTTCAGAGAGCTGCCAGAACCGCTCTTCACTGATGAGCTCTACCCCAACTTTGCAGGAGGCATCAGTGAGTCGATGGGCTTTTAATGCTGTCTACACCCATGATGTGAACAGTATCAATCCATCAATCAACCAATCAGCACTGGCACTAAGTGTTGCTCTTGCCCCTTGTTTAGAAAATCCTGCAGTAGTAATGTAGATTAAAGGTGGCAGGACTTTCACATTGGCTATCACTGTATATAGGGCATTTACAAGATATACAACAGCTCCATTTCAAGTTTGACTATCCATATATTTCTATGCAATGAAAAGTTACAGTATCCTGTAAGTAATGAGCATCTCCTTTCCTCTGCTTCTTTGCAGCTCTGTCTGATAGTGTTGCCAAAGAGAGCTGCATGTTGAACTTACTGCTGTCGCTGCCAGAACCCAACTTGGTCACATTTCTTTTCCTTTTGGATCACCTGAAGAGGTATAAGACAAGAAAACACACAAACACTTGCACATGTACACATAAACGTGCACCCATAGACTCAGATAAAACACGTGTTCTACCATTACATTATAACTTTGCCTGCAGGTGGTGTTGCTCTTTAACTACATCACTACTGCATTTGTGTTCCTCTCTCCAGGGTGGCAGAGAAGGAGAGTGTCAACAAGATGTCTCTCCACAACCTGGCAACGGTGTTCGGCCCCACCCTGCTGAGACCTGCTGAGAAGGACAGCAAGATCCCCACCAACCCCACACAACCCATCAGCATGGGGGACAGCTGGTCCCTGGAAGTTATGTCACAGGTGAGACACTCCTTCTCAGATCATCCCTACACTCACCCGTTTCTCACTGCCATTGTTTGTTTGTTTGCCAGTGTTTTGTTCTTTGACTTTATTACTTTCTGACCAAGATGCAGTGGCAGAAATCATTGGAATTGCTTTACATTGATAGATAATCAGAAAGTTAAAGATCCGCTAACAAACTTGTTTCCACATGTTATCATCTAGATACAATCTAGATGAAATACGTAAACGTACAGTTCAAGTCTTTGTTCTCTTGTTTTATCTAGATTTCATCTAATTGATCATGGTGACTAGTAAAGGCATTATCAAAACGGCAACAGCTGAAAACTATTAATAATTACTAATAATAATAAAAAACATCCTCTCTCTGTATGTCCATGCAGGTCCAGGTGTTGCTGTACTTCCTCCAGCTGGAGACGATCCCCACCCCAGACAGTAAACGACAGAGCATCCTCTTCTCCACTGAAGTGTAGAGTAAAACTGGCTCCCCCTCAGATTTTGACTATGAAGGAGCAAAAAAGAGAAAGACGTTGGCTCAAACTGAGCCTATAATAGTATGTTTTTGAATTGAAGGACTTGAATGATCCAGTTTGGCTCTTGCAGCAGCAAGGGATCACCTCTGGCAACGCCTAATGGCCACAACCACAAGAGGGCGCCATTGGATAGCATTCATCTCTCTGGTGAATACTCATTGCTGTGCATCACACCTGATATTCCCTGAACCTCCAGTGATGCAGTATATCCCATCTACTGTTCACCACTTTGCTTTGTCTCTTCGTTGCTCTTCAAATTGAACATTTACAGCTTTTACACAGTTGCACTTAGTAAAACAAGAAATTGGAATTGCAAACAAAACTGACACAATCAGTCCATAAGAGGAAGAAATGTTTCTTTGTCGATTTTCTTTTTTTATTGATCTGTTGACATGGAAAGCCACCATCTTTTTATTGTTTTCTGTTGAGTTTTCTGTTGAGGTTTGTTGGTAAAGTTGTTCACCAACAAAGCAGAATTCAGAGATTCCCACTGTGCGTGTTTTTGATGGGCATTATATTCCATCTATGTTCATTTTGGACAATCATCAGCTCTCGCAAAACTTCCTTGTTTATCCATCTTACATATTGATTAGTGTCCTTTTGAGGACTGTGTGTTATATAATCTCAGAACATTGTGAAAACTGGCAGCCTGTCAGACGCGAATGTCGCTGACTGATGCATTCACTCACTGATTGATGGAGTTACACCATTGGTCGACTTTCACACACGTGATGAAATGCATTCAAGTGCGCCTAGGAATTTTGGGCATTTGGCGATGTCATGGTGTGTTGAATGTACCATTCAGGCGAGGAAATTCCAGGGTTTGGCGGAGGGTCTCCATGCGCCAACAGACATGAGGGAGAGCCTCATACTGGGCTTAGGTTTTGACCTGGTCTTGTTTCTGAGAAGACAGGAGGAGACGTTTGTGTTGTCTGTGGGATTTAAGAGGAGCATCCGGAGCTGCCAAGAGAATGTCTTTTTTTTCTATGTGTCAAGCAAGCCACAGGAATCCAACACTTATGTTAAATAAAGTGTTTACAACGTAAACAAACCTGGATGGAGTCAGAGACACCGGCTATGACTTGAAGAAAGACTTGAGAAAAAAACTGTTACAACCGAAACAGATGATCAGTAGTACACTGCATTCAGACTGCCTGCAGTTTTTGACCATAAAAGCAAATCTCCTCTATTTGTGTTTTGTGTCTCAAGGTAGTCTTCAGCTTAAATATGCAGGAAGCAATATATTTTCTACCATAGGAATTGTCTGCGTTCATATCCTCGTTCAGGAGATGTCCTTCTTATTGTAACATGGGACGTCTTGCCAAAATAATATGTTGTTTGTTTCTAGGAGAAAAGGAAACTCTTGTATTTACAGATACAGTATGTATATAATCTTAAAGTTGTATCTTTTTTTGTTTTTGTTTAACAGCGTAATCATTATTGTTATTGTAATTTATTTTGGGGGCTGGGGGAGAAATCAAAATGTGTGTTTTTCTATGTCTATACTTTTTAGTTTGATTAAGAAAGTGGTAGGTCTTAGCCTTGACTTCAAGTCTTGCAGTAACTAAGCAGGATTTAGCCTTGTTCTTATAGAAACAACTCAGCTGTTCTGTCCAGCCTATCAATGTTCATCTAAATATTATGAAGGTAACACACACATTGTAGTTGAATATGCTGCTGTGGAAAAGGCACTAGCTCTTTAACTGCTGGGTCAACTGTGTTTCTCAGCAGTCAGTCTCACATCCGGAGACCACCATCCATCTAGTCTTGACATTATGCAACGTCAGCACACACACGACATCATTGTTGTTGTTTATCATTTAACAGAATGCAATGTTAGAACTACTGTATTACAAATCAAGTGACCTGAGCATTCAGCGTGTATGTCCATTGAAGACCATAGCTATTGATTTTACTGAAGGAATCTTTCTCCATTCTATTCAGCGTCGTTCTATCTATTTTTTTCTCTCCAATCCGTATAGAAAAGCCTCCTGATTATTCAATGTCCGCATGTGCCCTTTAACTGTTTTCCATCCTGCTATGCCTGAAGGTCACTGACTCAAGGGCCAGGTTATAGAAAAGCTCTTAGAATATTTTGTTGATGCGAAAAGGAGCGATTTCTAGTTTTCATTTCTCTACCTTGATTTAACATGCAGGCGTGTTTTATTGAAGATTTTTTTTGACAAATGTGTTATCATAGACTTGTACTTGGCTTCAGGATATTAGCTGCTCAAGAGGATCTGGTTTACATTATACAGTAGGTCTTCTGCTGGCCTATTAAAGGATGTGATGTATATCATGTTCAATAATGGCTTGTAAGAAAGTGGTTTACTAACTGCAATTACATGTATTTTTGTGCTTTTCTTGCCCGGCCTCCCATATATCATGGGCATACAAATATAATAACCAATTGATCAGTTTAATGGATCTGGAACGTGTTTGTGTGTGATTGTGTCTGTATTTAAGATCACGAGGGAGGACGTGCATGAATGAATGATGCTTATTAATGGAAGGAAATGCTGTATTGCTTTGAGAGGTTTTGAAGACTTTTCATTGCTTCTTAAGCTGAAGGAGTCTTTCGTTTGATATCAACCGTCTCTGTATGTGGGGAGATTTACAGTCAGTCACTTCGTACACTTGTCATTGCTATAAACTAGAGAGGTTACAATCACAACATATCTGGATGCAAGGGAGGATTTTTGTCTCTGTTCTGTATCACTTAACATTTCAAGTCAAGGAAATAATTTGTTTGATTTTGGACACTTATTCAAAATCAATAAATAGTTGAAAATAAACATTTTACCTTTTTTTTTATAAAAGGCCACATTGTACCAACCCCAAGCAAAATATTGTACTGTTTTTCTGAAATTTTCCATGCCTGTGTAATCTCCTTCCCACCCAACTCAGTTATTATTTCATTTTCTCCATCTCATTCTGTGTGCTAAACTGTTTGGTTCATAACATTGTGTAATTCTACTGTATGTAGCATGCACACATCCATTCACAGACTATATTAGGATGTGAGACAAAGAATGCATCCGCCATTCACTCGTCTGTCTCTCGTCTTTATAGTAAGTCCCCACTGGCAACACTGCTCTGCCCCATTGTGCCTCAACATTTTAGCTTTTTATTTTTAGCACCCGTTCTGTGGGATTCGACGTACGAAGTAGAATGTCAGTGGAGATGTCGATGCAGTCAGTGGGAGACTTCCAAGTCTTTTCTCCTACAGCGGTGTTTCAGTCTCCTGTTGCCTTTGGTGAGGACAGTCACATAACGTTCATCTTTATTGAGACTAATACAGGACCTTAGACTTTGGTGTGGTCTTAGCTCATATACACTGTATGCCTGTGCTGCTCGCCACCTTCGTCTGACTGTGATGCTGTAGATCAAACTGAGTGAAGGTCACTTTGAGGGGGCAAAGTATTGCTTTTGTTTTTTAACCCCAAAGGACAGACGTTCTTGCACATTGCCTTGTTTTAGCTCTTAAAATGTAACCTTGATTTATGCTTTTCATTTTTTTCATCCCAGTTCTGTATATCAAGTTCTTCTACATCTATTTATATATATGATATGAATAATATCATTAAGTTAAATTAATATTAGAAGAGTGGTCTTATATGGTATACTTGCTACAGGAAGATATAAATTCTGCCATTGGTCTGTGATGTGCGTCCTATGTTACAGTCTGCTTATGTACATTTGGTTCTGTTTATTGCACTCAGTTACTGAAAGTCCTACTACAGTTACAACTTCCACACAGTTTGTAACTATGTTGTCCCCGAATCACTACCACTGTGTACAGCTATAACTGCAAACAAAGTGAAACACCACCTCCATTAGCCTATGTATTTATTTGTGTCGTACAACAGACTGGCCACTGTGATTGTTTAGCTATCCGACGTAGGTAACTGAATAGCAGGTGAAGGTTCTTGTCCATTTAAAAGAAAGATGTTTTGAGTTTACGCGACTCAAATTTCTCTTGCTTTTCCGTAGAGTTGTATAATATGTATTATACTAGAGAGAGTACAGAATTTGGTTTCCATTTTATTTATTGATGTGGCGTCCATTGAAGTTCGATCAGTAAGGGTTGATCATGCTGGTACAGCTCTAGTCTCTTTGAATAGCCAAACTGTCAGTATCTGGTAGAGGAGAAAACTTATTACTCTCAAAATTGCATTGTTTTTGGTCTGTTGAATGTCAGTGTAAATGCATGAATCCTCCATATTACAATTCCTTCCATAACCTCAACCCCTTCTGTACATGAAACGGTAAATACAGTATGCCAACATAAACTGGTTCATTCTGCTATGGAATAGGCTGCAAAGTCTAAAGATATGGAATATATTGCTCTATGTGAAACTACCACTTTAATGAAACTGTATGTGAACAAACTATTGTTTTTCATTTAATGTAAACTGAACATGTCCCTGGCAACTGTCACTACATCTATCCATATTATATGTGATACTTTCACACACCCCACTGCTGCAACTTCTCAGAAATCATGCTGACAATGCATTAGGCTACTTTAACCTCCTGGGAATATGCCAGTTTTGTTTTACTTGATATATAATGTATGACATAAAGCTGAGGGAGGGATTTTCTGACCAACCGCAAAAACAATTATTTAACACTTTCTCTTTTTCTTGCTCAACTTTTTTGATTCCTGTTCAACATTCAATGTTCTGCTTGTAGAACTGTAAAAAGGAATACTGTATTCTGAGGGCAAACATGTTTGGAAGGCATTTGCAGCCTATGTTTGTACACAAAAATGTTAAATAAAATCTCCTGTATCTACATCTATGGATATTTTGCATTTCTTTAAATGAGACAACTGGGAATGGGCCTAAACTTGTTGATCTTGCAGCACCAACTTGTGGACGGTGTTTGTAAAAGACTTTCTGGGGGTGTTGGTTCAGAAGTGGTGGCACTACTGTGAAATAAGGCTCATTTGGACATCACACACACACACACACACACACGCGCGCGCTAGATAGCAGCACCTACTGTACTTGCAACCAATCTGACAGATTATAACCACACCAATTTGCTCATGTTTGCACGATTCTGCATTCACGTAGATTGGTTTGAAATCCAAATAAGTATATACTATCCAAAGCCCAAAACAGAGAATGAAATGACATCCTATGATAGAATAAAGCATTTAATCTTTTGAAAGTTAAGACAACATTCACACAATAAATACATGATGATAATAAAAGTAGGTCACATGTGATCATTTAAAAAGTCGATGGCAGTGGGGATAAAATAATTTTTAAACCTGTTCGTTTTGCATTTGGGCATGTGTGACATCTCCGGACGGACGGGATCAGCCAGGACAGACTGAGCTTTTTTCAAAGATTGAGGCCTGTACAGGCTCAGAATGTCTGCAAGATTGGTGTGAGCAATTTAGCTGTTCCTTGTTTGATGCAGTCGATACTGTTGGATTGTTCCCATAGCCCATTGGATTTATTTTGACTGTCACTACCATTCTTAAACCACAAAATACATCCATTTAATTAATTAATTTTATTTTGAATTCATTCCTAAACCGTGTCTACTTGAGAGAGAGAAAAAGGCCAATGGGGTGAGACAATTTTGCTTGTTTTCAATATTACTCAACTTCAACATTGTTTTAATCAAGTGATATTATGTTGAGACAATTTGAGAAACCTGCTTGATACTGTCACAAATTTCAATAAATGTGGAATTATCTCTCCGCCTCTATCTACTCTGCTGGCAGACATTGGTAGCAGCAGCACACATTGGGCAGAAGGCAGAAGACAGGGAAACACCATGGACGGGTCACCAGTCCATCACAGGGATAACACATTGACAAACACATTAACACTCATCTATGGGCAATTTAGAGTCTCCATTCACTTGTCCCTTCCTGCTGTGATACCAGTGAGCCACATTCCTTGGACACTTCTCTTTTGCAGTCTTCTACTGCCCTCCTCTGGTGCCTTCATATACAGGAAGTGATAAACATGTACCCACTAGGTGTAAACCACCTGGAACTGTCTGGTACATTGTGAGGTCCAACCACTTTGCCAGGTCAATCACCTGTACACTGCTTAATTCTGCTACACAATTTTAGTAAAAGGATGAAATCCAGGTTATTAATATTAACATCACTGACATAGCTGTTCCCTAAAGTGGCAAACATGCAGCAGAGTTAATGAGATGGTAAATGTAAGGTCTAATCTTTTTGAGGTTGAGTGATTTCATGGATTTGAAACAAATTTATAGTTCTCAATCAGCTTGAGACTTAAAATACAATAAACTTACTCAAAATTCTCTATATCTAACGCATCAAAAGTCTATGTCTGAAAAATGTCTCAATTCGGTCAACATATGATTCCACTGCAAAGGATGGGGAGCTATAAAGTTAACATAGCGAGTAATTACTATAGCACATGGCAACAACCTTCCCAGAAAATACCCAAAAGGTATTCATTTTCACGTGGTAACACATGGTGGTACATGGTAAAACACAATGTTTATGTAAATTATATACAAATAGTTACCCGATTGCAGCACGTTGTCTTTTATGCTTTACTAGAAAGAACATAAGAGTGAATGGGGGGAAACAATTATTGGTCACTAGTTATGAAAAGTAGTGTTTATTAAATTGTTACTAGTAAAAATAGAAAAGTGACTATAGTAAAAGCAAACTCACTAGTACCTACAACTACTATTTATTATACAGCCACTAGTAAACTTACAGTACAATGTTACAATGTTACAATGTTATTTAGCAGACGCTTTTATCCAAAGCAACGTACATTAGGGATCATAAAGCACAAGCAAGAATACAATTAGAGGACAACAACAAGGGCAAGAGCCATGAGGCCAGCTTGAGTCCACTAGAACAAAAGTGTCAACAGGAAACTTTTTATTTTATTTATTTTTTTGTATGTATTATGGTGGAAGTGCCAATAGTTAGTAAGATAAGCGCATCACATTCCCATACCAGGGACAAAAAGAGGAAGAGTCAAGTTAGTGAAAAGTAAGGTAAGTGCATCAGTGCGAAGAAGTATAATCAGGGGCCTTTCGATAAGTGCATCAAGTGCGGAGGTACTCATGAAAGAGCTGGGTCTTGAGTCTTTTTT
>CABFOS010062451.1:0-10911 GCA_900660315.1 Diretmoides pauciradiatus | reverse complement strand
TGGTAAGTTATTCCACAGTCGTACCCCATTGACAGATATGCACATACTTTTGAGTGTGGTGCGCACCTTTGCTTGTAAGAGATTCTCTCTCCTTCTTAAATTATAACCACTTTCTCTGTCTTTAAACCATTTTTGTATATTATTAGGGAGTAATTTGTTTTTAGCTTTGTAAATAATTTGTGTGGTCTTGAAATCAACTAAATCCATAAATTTTAATGTTTGTAAATTTAAAAATAAATCATTAGTATGTGCATAATAGCCAACATTCTTAGCTATTCTTATTGGTTTTTTCTGCTTAGTGCATATTGTTTTGAGGGTGGTCTTGTAGGTATTGCCCCATACCTCAGCACAATAGGACAAGTATGGAAGAAAGAGTTAGCAGTATAAGGTGTATAATGTTTTCTGGTTGAGTATGTGTCTGACTTTACAGAGTATACCAAAAGTCTTTGCCAATTTTGAACTGATGTTAAACTTGTGGTTTCCAGCTGAGACTGTGGGACATGTGTGAGACATCTTAAAATCTCGTTCATGTTTCCCCCCCTGCCTCAGACCCCGGCGACAGCCCTCCGATGCTCCTCATTAGTGGGCCAGATCGTATTGCCATCGCTCAGCTGAATGGATCAGGCCTGCAGCCCCTGAGGTCTCTGGATACAAATGGGAGTCTGGCACTGGATTTTCTACATAACCAGGAGACGGCATGCTGGGTCCTGTCCACAGAATCCTCTGGGCAACTTCGCTGTGCTAAGATGAGGAATCTGCGTGGATTCACCCAGGAACAGGAAATCAAAACACTGCAAAGTTTAGAAAGTGCGTTCTCAGTCATTTTATCTCTCTCTCTGTCTCAGTTGCTCAGGGTTCAACTGTCATTCCACTTGTGGTGTGTAAGAGCTGATAATGTAACGAAGACGTATAATGTAACAACGACGTATAATGTAACAACGATGCATAATGTAACAATGATGCATAATGTAACAATGATGCATAATGTAACAAAGATGCATAATGTAATAAAAAATGTAATTAAAACTCATATTGTAATAACTGGTCAATAATGTAACAAAATGCTGAGCGAATGACGTAACAACTTTTTGCGCATCATATTGTAATAACTTATTACATTATACCTTATTACATTATAAAGCGAGTAAAATATTTTTGCCCTAATAGTGTAATAATTGTATTACATCATAGAGTGAGTCAATCATTTATGGATTAACAGGTAATTGCTTCACTGTAGAGAAAATATTAGAAATCCACTGAAAATCAGTGTGTTATTGTTTTTCACTTTAATACTTAATAGTTTAAATATTCATCCAAAGTGTTGTTGACCACGACAGTCTGGTACGTTTCTTAGTTTAATATGTGCAAAAAGTTGTTACATTATTCACTCAGCATTTTGTTACATTATCGACCAGCTATTACAATATGAGTTTGTATTACATTGTTTTATTACATTATGCATCATTGTTACATGATTATACCATGCTCTTACATGGTGTTATCTTTTAATCTTTTCTGTTATGTAGTAGTATATAGTAGTACATGTTAATTGGGGTTAAACACTCATCCTTACTCCTTCCGCAGTAATATTGGTACCACTTTCTATGACTACCATGCCTATAGTGCATTGTAAGGGCACTCATAAGATATTACAATGCACTGCAAATGCCTTATGATCCTGCTTACAAGAAAACATAATGATTATTGATGCAGTTAAGGAGCATTCAGAAACCATTAGAGATAGAATCCATAAGCACAGTTCTCTTATTAATACTGTCTCTAATTAATATTGTATTACATCTAATGTTGCATGTTTTAAGATCTCTCACTTAACATTATTTTACATGCATGCAATGATAACTACATGATCTATTTAAAATGAATTTATTTCAATTTTCTTAATGCTGACATTGATAATGTGATGCTGCATGGATCATTTTATTATACTGAGGGGTTTTCATATCTTTTTTCATAGCGCTTTGCCTGAAATGTCTAAAAACAAGTCTATTTGGCTTGCCGTCCTTATCGCTCTTCTTCATTATACTATTTTAAGGATCCAGCACCCAGTTTTTATTTCATTATATTATCGTGAGTTGAGCACGTTGTTACTTATTTATTATAACCCAGGTCAGACATCTCTACTTGATAAATAGTCAAGAATGTTCATAAGATGCTTGCACTTCTAAATCATTATGAAGTATATGTATAATGTTTAATAAGCATGGTCTTGAGGCATGATGAGTAATAATTATAATTCATTATGCAGGTGTCTTAAAAAGTCTTAAATTCACAATTTTCAATAAAAGGCCTTAAAAGGGCTTACATTTAATGTTCATAGGTCTTGAAATAATATAAAATAATATGTCAAATGTTTTTGATGTGAAGGCTTTATGTGTTTGTGTTTCTACCGGGAGCTACAGTAGCTATGACCTTAATGTTTCCATATAGAAATCTATTGTAAATTACTGTTACTTTAATGTATTTTGTGTATTGTTTATTCTGGAAAAGAAATGGCCAAATAAATGTAATTTCATTTCATTTCATTTCATTTCATGTTAATACATTCTAGGACTTTTAACATCATTCTAACACTGTTATTTATCTAGATATCACTACTTGTTCTTTTGATAGCATGGTAGTGAAATTGGTATTAAATTACATTCAAAGTGGTCCTAAAAGGTCTTCAAAAGTTTTACATTTAACTCGTTGAAACCTGCAGATACCGTGGTATGCACTATAGCTTTGGTAGTCTACAAGTGCTATACTGTAGTTCTATTTTAATACAAGCGTAGGATGTAATAGAATAATCACTGTGCAATTTTTATTATGTAAAAATCTAATGCAACCCGTATTGTTCCCGTTGCAGATGTTGAGCACATGGCCCTCGACTGGCTGACAGGCAACTTCTATTTCATAGACCGGGTCAGTGACAGGATATTTGTCTGTGACCATGGTGGCGACACTTGTGTTGCTATCCTGCATCTAGACCTGCTGAATCCTAAAGGAATTGCTGTGGATCCACTCATGGGGTGAGAAATCCTCGTCCTACATAATACACCGTCTCTGAGATCTCCACTGCCTCATTTATCACAATGCATCTTTGGCTGAAAAAAAGAATAGTTCCATCACAGGAGAGAGGGAAAAATCCAGCAATGGAAAACCATCGACTATTGTGGAAGAGCGAGTGTATGTGAGCGAGTTACACTGAAAGAATGTAAATGAGCCCCTGTCCATCCACTTGGCCCTTTTCTCTTTGGGCTGTGTAATTTGGTGGAGAGGTGCTGAGACCCCAGACAGCTCTTACTGTCTTAGACTTTCATTAGTATTCTGATTTCACCCCGCATCCTACAGAAGCAAACAGCCCTGCAGGACTTTCCATTTTGAGTATGTTTGTCTAAGCAGAAATCCCAAAAAAAGCTGAGCCACTGTGGAGGGGAAAAAAAACTCTAAACACTACAAACACCGACACGTTTACATCCGTTTATATCGGCAGTCGACAGTGGCACAGATCAGCATGTTGCATGGAGTATGGAGACAAATTTTTGTTTTTTCACGCAAATGAAGAAATCAATCACATTTTTACAAGTACGATTTCATTTTTTTACGAGTACGGTTTCATTTTCCACGAGTACGATTTCATATTTACGAGTACAATTTCATTTTCCACGAGTACGGTTTCATTTTTTTACGAGTACGGTTTCATTTTCCACGAGTACTATTTCATTTTTTACGAGTACTATTTCATTTTTTCGAGTACTCCTTAATTTTTTAAAAGTACGATTTTATTTTTTACGAGTACGGTTTCATTTTTTACGAGTATGATTGTTTTTTTCTCACGCTCGGGGTTTGATTTCTTCATTTGCGTGCCTTTTTTTCTTCTTCTACCCGGACAATACTTGTGGCGTTAATTTGTCTCCATACACCGGGTAGATACGTAGGTTTCTTTTAGTAGTTTTCTGTAGCAGGTTGTGTCATCATGCAGCAAAATGCAAAACACCTTGAGCAAAGTTAAATGTCATGACTGTGGGGGGAGAGAAGTGAGTCTTCCAAGGAGCAAACGCTTACCTGATTATTGGAGTTATCAGCAGCTAAAAGGCCTCTCTGTCCTCCTATCCCCAGTGCCTCCTCTGCTCGGGAGCTCTAAAGCAGAAGCAGAGCCATTATAGTAGCGAGGATACAAGGACAGTCAGCGGGCTTGGATTCAGTGCAGGATTGTTAATGAGATGCCATTCTACATTATGAAAGAAGCTGTATAGTTACTAGAGCTCATAGCAGAGTAAGGACCACTTGCAGAGAAAACATCATCCGAATGAAAACATCTGGCCCCTCTGCACTGATTCTGCTAAATGGTGCCATGACCAGCCCCCATAAGGTCAAGACAATAATTAACCTTGAATCTTAACAGAAAATTCCTTTGATCATTGAAGCTGGAACCACACAGCTTCTTTATAGATTATACATTTCAAATTGCTGCACTTATTCAACACTGTAATCCATTGGATATAAAAGATAATTAGTTGCTAGGTGTTTAATTACGACAGCGTATTAGGGCCATTGTAGGTAGAAAAAAACAGTAATACAGAGCCTGGGGACGGGGGTAATATTCTGAGAGAAAAAAATCAGAATTTTCAAAATGCCAAATTTACGAGAAAAAAACTTGGCTATTCTCTGAGCTTAAAGTCACTAATTTACGAGCAAAAACTCTGAAACAGTTTGTCGTGGAACCACATCGCTTCACTTTGCAGCATTGGATCAGTTTGGTAAAAATGGAAATATATTTACAGATTCGAACTTCCCGGATCAATAACCTAATTTTCATCAAAATGAGCTAGACAAATAACATTGGTCTCTATGGACAGTCAGCCGGTCGTGAGACGAGTTCAGGCAGCGTCTAAAAGGTGCAACACTGAACTGTGCTGTCAGCACTCGTCTAACAACATTTCACTTATGAAATACAGTATTGATCCGGGAACTTCAAATCTGTGAATATGTTTCCAACTTTACCGAACTAGTATAATTTGATTATCTCGTCCACTGAAGGCATAATACACGGCAAGCGGCGGCGTCTGTGGTGTGTTTAAAGTGAAGCGATGTGGTTCCATGACAAAAAAAAACATTATTTTTCCGAGTTTTCATCGTAAATTTACCACTTAAATCTCAAAAAAAAATCTTGAGTTTTTTTCTTGGAATATTATCCCCCCTCCCAAGGTTCCTATAAGGTTTGCTTTTCAGTGTTGAATGTAACCAACTATTTCCATTTAACTTAATTTAAAATGCACACACACACACACACACACACACACACACACACACACACACACACACACACACACACACACACACACACACACACTGTTTCTCTCTGTCTCTCTCTCTCTGGCGGTGTGTTGTGTGTATAGAGGGATGACAGTGTGGATATATAGGCTGCAGGCCTATGGGGAAGTTGGACATGGATGCTGCTGGCTGGATTGGCTATATAACACACAATCATTTTTCAAGGCTTCTCTCTGTCTCTAATTGGCGAGGCATGGGTACAGCTGTTTCTGAGCAGGCGAGGCTGAGAGAGGTCTGTCAGCCCAGAGCAATGGCGTGAAAAGAAAAGAAATCAGGGAGGTTTGAGATAGGAGCGCAGCATGAAGCTCAGTGTTTACAGAATGTGTTCTGGCATAGCGCTCATAGCACACATTTGTATTGTTTGATTCAGTCTCTCTGCCTCTTTCTCGCTGTGGTATAAGGCACTTTGTTCCATAACATTGCCACGGGACATTTATTTGATGGACAGCATATTCTTTCCTTCTTTAAAAAGCCTTTTGGAAACTGTTGCAGAGGTAAGGTTTGCCGAGCTGCTGATATTCGTTTCCGCTTTATTTGATTGGAGCTTCCCAGTTTCTTGCATGTGCCCACTGACTGGAAGGGATACAGTTTTGGGAACAATCAATGCAATTGTGGTAAGAAAGCCTGGACAGATGTTTACTCTGTACTCTGTACTACACTCCTACATTTAAATCGATGTGTGCAAGCATTGTTAAAGGGCAATGGACGTGAAAAGTCATAGACTATGCAAAATAATTAGTTTAATTATTAGTTTAATTATTAAAGACTAGAGAGTCTCTGTCATTCCAAGTGCAAATGATTCTCTTTAATTGCAGTGGGGATAAATGAGCCCTGTGCTTTTACTCTTGAGCATCAGTCGACCACGTTAAATATTTCACTTAGGTGTTGCCAATGGAAGCAGTATATCAACAGCATGTTAAAACAGAGTCAATAAAACTATACATACAAAATTAAAGAGTTCATTTTCTTCAGGAAAAACAAGTTTCAGTTTCAGTGATACCTTGTTCAGTATCATATATTAGGCTATAGTTGTCCACCAGCTCAATTTCCATTATTTTGATGACAGTGGATTTTACTACAGCAGCATGAAAAGTGCAGTACCTTTATTTCAGTATGAAAAATGTGTTTCTGAATGAAGAGGCCCCCTCAAAGGCCCTTTTAGGAATTAAGGCTGTGTTTAGACTGCAGACAAATCCGACCCGACCTGATCTGTAGGACTGACTGTTCACACTTATATTTCCAAGTGATGAGATCAGATTTGTGCGATCAGACTACATCGACCTATCTGCATTGGTTGCTGTGGTAACGACGTAGGCATGAGTACGTACGCTGGTGGCATGCTTTTCCAATAGGGAAATGTTGTGGGTTATGTCTGTCATCACTGTCTGGTTTGCACGACAAGGTTTGCTGGCAGTTTGCCGCTGTAGAAAATAAAGAGCAGACGTCTTCATCACATATTACTGATAGAAGAATGGAGTCGTCTCATTTCACCATTCACGCCAGAGCAGTAACCAGTCGCGGTGCAGAACTCCTCCGTCGCACCAGACAAACATCAGCGACAGAGGAGGAGGATTTATATAGCTGTGTTTTGTGCTGCAGTCACGGCAGGCATCACTGACTTTTGATGATGATGAGTGGGGGGAAATATCGATGCAGCATAGCATTGCGATACTTTCTTCTGCAATACAATATCGATATAGTAGTGTCAAGTATCGATACTTTATCTATTTTTACGCACATTATAAAACCTATTTTTTCTTCATGTTGTAGCTGGAGCGATGCAAAAGTTCATTGCTGCCAAAATCCTGTAGGTGTCGAGTGTTAAAACAACTGCACTGTGACAGATCGGAAGTTAGAAATCTTTGCTCTTTTATTTTGAAATTCAGTAGAACTGGATCAAATAAAAAAAGTGTTGAGTTAAATTGATTCCTTCGTGCTTCTTATTGTGAGGCGTCATTTTGGCACTTGTAGGGGTACGACTTCAATTTTAATTGTCATTTTACATTTTATTTTACTTAAA
Organism: Diretmoides pauciradiatus; assembly: GCA_900660315.1. Lineage (NCBI taxonomy): Eukaryota > Metazoa > Chordata > Actinopteri > Trachichthyiformes > Diretmidae > Diretmoides > Diretmoides pauciradiatus. The sequence continues at coordinate 3,557 of CABFOS010062451.1, read as the reverse complement.
ATAATTGTGATATATTGCAACAAATTGAATCGCAATACTATGTGATAATATCGTATCGTGAAGTCTCAGGTGATTCCTAACCCTAGTAAAATCCTGGGAAGGTTCCGTCACCTCTTTTATTGATAGACAATGCTAACGGGTCTATACAGCTCTGCATTAGACATACAATACTTTCACTGGTCCCACACAGTCTGTTTTATCAGGGCTGTTCATTCTCAGTGTCCAACATAGACCTCGCTCCACAATGAGTAAGTACAGCATCAGCACCGTCCTAATCCCAGAAAGCAATCATTTGTATGCCACGTGGAGATGCACCTGTTCAGGGAGCTGGGTTTCTTGCTGATGCTGACTGTTTTTCAGTGCAGCCTGGGATCAGGTTCAAAAGGCCAGCCCATTTCTCCTCGGACTTGACTTGTGCGGATTAAGTCGTCTCCCCGTTGCTCTCTGGCTCTAGTTTGTTATAATTGGAGGACGCTGGGGCTCCATGCTGCCACAGAGTCACAGCAAGAGCATGGTGTATCTGCACACCCGTTAAGAAGCGGAATACATTTTGAATAAGTGATAATGCATTTTGAATAAGTGGTAATGCATGAGATCCTTGGTGCTTAGCAGTCATTGCATTGTGTTTCTTTGTGTTTCTGCACTGCACATCCCAGAGGTCAGTTAAACAGTGTCCAGTACTGTGACTGTCTTTTTCCTTGGGGTTTTCTGTTGATGATGTTTGAGTTTCTGTAGGCACCATTCTTTTCTTTGTCTGTTCAACTACTGTATGACGACTATCACTGCTTCTAACACATTTCGTCTTCTGTTTATTCAAAAGAAACCGCTGTTGCTTCTGCTGGAAACATGAAACACATCATTTCATGTACACCAGTTACCAGGTTTTTTTTCAAAGTGCACTTGCACCCTCATTTTATAGTATGTATTTATTCTGATGAGATTCAAATTAAATTGCCAGTCTCCTCAATTTCTTAACTTTTCTGCTCTACTATTCTAGTGTTGTTTCGAAATGGTTTTGTAACAGTTGCCTGCAGACCCTTTTTGCCGTGTATCCTCACTGCATGGCTCCATTCACATAAGACATAAGACATATTTTATGGCCTTGTATGCCAATGGCAAAATCCTAACAGAACATGTTACACTGATAAATAGGGTTGGGTACCGAAACCCGGTGGCAATATGGCACCGGTTCCTGTAGGACCGGTATCTACTGGACTGAATTGCAACGCAGATTTTGGTCCCTCGTTTCGGTGCCACTGAGCTGATTGTAATATTTACCCTCTGGTCTGAAACGAACGTTACAGGAAACAGAAGCACCACCGCCTGTTCTATCACTAGTTGATTCATTGTTGTTTACGAGAGTGAAATAGCTCCAATCAATGCTGTGTTTCCTTTGGGTTTGGTTTCTCTGCCACTGTCTTTTTAGAAGCTATGGGGAGCGGAGCCAGAAAGTGGAAGGAAAATGTTCAAATTTGCCTTAGCAATAAAAAAAAGCCGTTCTTTAATGTCGTCAACCGTCGTTTTGTGTTTTTTGGCTGAATCGCAGCCCGACAGACTTTCACTGTAGAGAACTGCATTCAAGTGCACCTAGGCTCTCCATGCGTCAAGAGGCATGAAGGAGAGCGCACACGGTCCAGCCACATACTAGGTTTTGACCTGGTCTTGTATATAAAGTATCGGTTCGGGCACCGGTACTGTTTTAAAAGTATCGATTTAGCACCGGTATCGGAAAAAGTCAAATGATACCCAACCCTACTTATAAATGTAGGAACTAAGTTAATTAACTTTTCATACAAACATATTATCAGACCGGTTTATGCAGTGACTAAATGTATACTCATACAGATATATCTCATATGTTGTGAATTATGCGATGGAAAAAGACCTGGAGGAAAGAATCAGAGACCTGCTAATCCAGCAAACTAGACCACATTGCTGTACAGTATTTGAACTGACTGTAATGCTTGACTCCCCCCTCAACCCCTCCAGGATGCTCTTCTTCACCGACTACGGGAACGTTGCCAAGCTGGAGCGCTGCAACATGGACGGCACCAACCGGACCCGGCTGGTGGATCGTAAATTGGAGCAGCCCACCGCCGTGGCGCTGGACCTGGTCAAGAAGCTCGTGTACTGGACAGACGCCTACCTGGATTACATCGCGGTAGTGGATTACAATGGCAAGAACAGGCACACTGTCATCCACGGGATTCAAGTGAGTGTCAGATTACGCCGTAAGCATTGCCGTTTGTCTTCCGTGGGCACAAGGAGCCGTTGTGGGCACTTAAATTGATAAAAGGGTTGAAAAATTGAATTGACACTTGGTTTATTTTGACACTCCTTTCCTTCTCCAGCTGACATGACTTCAAAATATGACTAGAGAAGGATTTTATTTACTACTGTTTGGATTTAGGGTACTGCGCGTTATCGGCACATGACAGGTGACATATTTATGGATTGTTGTTATAGTTCACCCTTTATTTTGACAAAAAGAAAACCTCTAAGTCTTTTGAATGTGGGGACACATTGTTCATTTAATTGAAGAAGGTGAAGCTCATGTAGACCTGTGTTGGGTACAATGTTTGAGGCCTTTCATCATCATAGGTTATTAATATTCATAAAAAACACTCCTTTTACTGTAAGCAACGTAGGCTAGGGTTATACTGTCTTTGATAAAAGAAAAGGGGTATTTCAAGCACTTTATTGTGTGTGCAACTGTTCTTGGTCTAATGAAGCCTTCTTGATAAGCTTGTGGCCTCTGTAGACAGAGAAGCTGTGTTTCATTTACATGGCAAGTAGAGCTGCAACGATTAGTCGATTAATCGATTAGTTGTCAACTATTAAATTAATCGCCAACTATTTTGATAATTGATTAATCGTTTTGAGTCTTTTTTTTAAGAAAAAAATGTCCAGATTCTCTGATTTCTGCTTCTTCAATGTGAATATGTTGTGGTTTCTTTAGTCCTCTATGACAGTAAACTGAATATGTTGTGGTTTCCTTAGTTCTCTATGACAGTAAACTGAATATGTTGTGGTTTCTTTAGTTCTCTATGACAGTAAACTGAATATGTTGTGGTTTCTTTAGTTCTCTATGACAGTAAACTGAATATGTTGTGGTTTCTTTAGTCCTCTATGACAGTAAACTGAATATGTTGTGGTTTCTTTAGTCTCTATGACAGTAAACTGAATATGTTGTGGTTTCTTTAGTCTCTATGACAGTAAACTGAATATGTTGTGGTTTCTTTAGTCTCTATGACAGTAAACTGAATATGTTGTGGTTTCTTTAGATCCTCTATGACAGTAAACTGAATATGTTGTGGTTTCTTTAGTCCTCTATGACAGTAAACTGAATATGTTGTGGTTTCTTTAGTCCTCTATGACAGTAAACTGAATATGTTGTGGTTTCTTTAGTCCTCTATGACAGTAAACTGAATATGTTGTGGTTTCTTTAGAAGTAGAAACAGAAGTACCTTTATTTGTATATTGAAATTTGCATTTGTTACAGCAGCAGTGACATAACATAACAAACACGCAGTAAAAAACACAACACTATTATACAC
>CABFOS010062410.1:0-11349 GCA_900660315.1 Diretmoides pauciradiatus | reverse complement strand
ATTTGCGGAGGAACTGACTGACCTTTCTTAGATAGATAGATAGATAGATAGATAGATAGATAGATAGATAGATAGATAGATAGATAGATAGATAGATAGATAGATAGATAGATAGATAGATAGATAGATAGATAGATAGATAGATAGATAGATAGATAGATAGATAGATAGATAGATAGATAGATAGATAGATAGATAGATAGATAGATAGATAGATAGATAGATAGATAGATAGATAGATAGATAGATAGATAGATAGATAGATAGATAGATAGATAGATAGATAGATAGATAGATAGATAGATAGATAGATAGATAGATAGATAGATAGATAGATAGATAGTCCTTATTTGATCTTTTTCAGGTTGTCCCCCATGGTTGTATCAACCTCAGATCAGTCCTCTATCTAACAGGCAGGTCTAAAGCCTGCAGGATGAGTCACCCTAGCAGAATTTAGACTGATTAGTGATTCATCTAACCTTTAACTGCCTTAATCCTAATGCCCGCCCCCTTGAATTTCCCCCCAATTATATACTATACACTGGGTACTGTTGTTATATCTGCTGGGTTTGTTTTTAAAGGATTAGTATCCTTTAACCCTCTAGGGTACATTTAGTGGAGCACTTGTTCCACTCTATGTGTAGCCTGTAAGAACGGTTGAAAAATTACTATTGAGTTTTACTATCTACCAGGAGAGGGTCTAATCTACTGAAGGAAAGAAATACAGAAAATCAGAATACCAGACAGGAGAGTAACAATGTTAAGTATAATCTGATTGGTTTATTCATCTTAGCAGGACTGAATACAGATAATGTATTCAGAGCAAATTAAAGAATACAAATAATCAAATCCCTAGATACAATAGGATCAAATATGAAAATTACTGGGAGGGAGAATAATATGGGTAGCTAATCTGTACTACACTCCCTATCAATCCTGATCTGCTAAGGTTGTCTACTGGCGGGTGGTGTGTGACATGAGACAAGAAGCAACACTGTGCTGCCTGACAATCAGGCAATCAGGTGTGTGTGTGTGTGGGGGGGGTTGCTTTGTCAAATGATGACAACTCTTCATCTGATGATGCCATGATGCTCACTTAATGCTTCTTTCCTCTCCTTTCTTTCTCTGTCCAAGCGCTGGTGTTCCTCTCGTCTGTCCTGGTCACCTCCCTGATATTTGTCTAGTCTCTATTTATTGCTTCTAAGACTGCACTCCTACTGCATATTACACATGTTACAATTTGCATCTCATTGTCAGTCAAAACACTCTTTCCCTTAGTCATTTACCTTAGAAGAAGTACTTAAAGGCAATACAAATTAAATACTTCCTTCCCTAAAAAATTACCAAGTCTGCCGTATCATGATGAAGTAATTGTTATATGTTGTGATTGACATTATCAGAACATTACATCTAAACATACAGCTAAGCACGTAAAATACTGTTATTGTGATTAATATGACCAGGATATTACATCCAAATGCCCAACTGAGCCAGTAACGCTTTCTTCTAAAAACAGACTGATATATTGTGATTAATAGTAGCAAGATATTTCATTCAAATGAACAGCTTGAGCAAATAACACTTTTCTTTAATACAATCTGTTGCATTATGATTAATCTAAACATTTTCTTCATTTTCTTCATTGTTCTCAACCTCCCCATCTAGTCTTAAATTGTTTCTTATTCTGACCCTTCGATGGTCTTCCCCTGAGCTTCCCCTGGAGCGCCTGTCGGCCTACACCCTGCACTCTCCACCCTTCTTGCCTCATCACTTCTGTTTTTCTTCTTCCCCTCCTCTGTCTTCTTTGCAGGTTCCTTCCTAATATGGTCGTATCCTGTTGTCTCTATCTGCCTATGCTTAGCACCCTGTTCTGCTCCTGGACCCTCTTGAGTCTTTCCCCTTTTCCTGTTTGTGTGTATATGTTCTACGTGTGCTGTTTCTGCTGTGCAGTCCCTCACAATTAATGTGTCCAATTCACATGGAGATAAAGATAGGAGGATTGATGGAAAGGCCTCTCAGATTCTGCCTTTGAAAGAACTAAATCAGTTGCTAATGGAGTTCTTGTTGCCAGAGGAGAATATTTTCTCATCATCTCCGAATGCATTGTGGCCTGAACTAATTTCGTCCCACCACCTCTGGCTTCATATACCATGTCATTTTGTGTCAATTGTATGTACAGGTCTATATGCAGGGGATTAGGGGCTTTAGTTATGCTAGCTTTTCTTCTAATGTCCTTGATTCCCCTCATCCTTTGGATATTAAACACAGATGAATGAATAGATAATAGTTACTAGTCTATATTCTTTATTTGTAAATGTAATATATGTACTCATAGAGTTAATACATTCAGGGTACAGTGTGAGTAGTCTTATTGGCAATATTAGAAAATGGCAATCAAAGTTGAACTGATTAAAAAAGAAGTGAGAAAAATATCCTCCACTTACAGTAGTAGTAGTGGTAGTAGTACACTTACTGTAGATGCATGTTAGTTACATGTTTGCAAAAAAAACAAGCAGGTTACATATTTACATGAAATAATTCTGATGTATAGCTACATATTTACAAAAAATAACGTACAACAGACCTACCACAGAAAAACAATATCATACAAATTCCATGTGTGTTTCTATTTACAGTACATCATGATGCATCGGTAGATATGCATGTACAGTGTGTGTGCCTGTCTGTCTGTTTCCTGTTGAGGTAGATACCATAAATGCTTGTTGTAGCACCTGTGTAATTAAGTCAGTAAACAGGGGTTGCATGCATTATATCAAAACTATGACATTAGAGCTCCTTGAGATTTTTCATATACATTTTGGATGTATTTATATAGACTGCAGAGTTTGTCATATAAAGGGAAAATAAACATTCAAGACTTTTGCCTGTCCCAGCTAAAAAATGCAAGCCATATATATTCAATTTTTACTTTTGGGTTCAAGGAACTCAGAGGAGTTAAATAAATTTTGATTAACTTAATTTTAATCTAACAACCTATTTCCTGTTCTTGAAATATGCATTATTTGCAATGAAGCTAAGTCAATAAGACATGATAGTAGGCTCTATGTTACACTATACTCCTAAATATAGTCTGGATTTGTGCAATATCCATAATGGTGTGCTGGATGTGTATGAATACATAGGCAGAACCTCTTATTTCTTCTCCTTCTTCTCCTTCTTCTTCTTCTTGTCTTTCTCTCCTTTCTCTTTCTCTGTATTTTCTTTCTCAGCCCTCTTTTTCTCCTTCATCTCCTTGTACCTCCACTTTGGTGGTTCCAGGTAACCCTTTTGCTTCTTCCTCTTCTTTTCTTTCTGTGGCGTGGCCTCTGCAGACTTAGTGATATTGATCTTGGGGATGCAGCCGGAAGGGAACACACTGTTCCTCCGTGCCATGTTGCGGGGAATGAATGTGGTAACTGTAGTGGAGGCCATGGACAGGATACTGGCCCGCCGCTCTGTGTTGGCACAGCAGTTTCTGCTAATGGACTCTGAGGAGTGGATGGAGGGAACCATGGAAGATACAGAGCCGTTGCTGTGGCACACTGTGCTCTCCTTTAATTCCCTCTCTGTATGTTTCTTTGACAGCTCAGGAACAGCCAGGCGCCTCTTTCCAGCCTCAGGAGGGCTAGTGGGACAGAGTGGATGGCATCCTGTTGCTACCAGTGGGCTATGGATGCTGGTGGTCATGCGCACCATGTGGTCCAAGACCCCGTTGTCCTTGGCGTCACGAGGAATGCTGAAGCCAAAGGTGTTTTTTAGCCGCTGGGTCATTTTTGCCCCAGCACTTTTCTCAGCTGTGGCCTTGGCTACCCTCTCCTTGAGTTCAGGCCACTCAGGGACATAACTCTCACAGAACTGCTCAGCTTTGGGCCGCATTGTAAGGCGGCGGAGACGGTATATGGTCTCATAGCGACCTGTTTTTAGTGCCCAGTCCCGACAACATTTACCACGTGTCGAGTCTACTGCTTGCATGTCAGCCCCTGGAAAGAAAGAAGGTAGATAATGAGAACAAAGAAATATAAATTAGATTACATATAGTGTTAATTTTAAGTCTTTATATAGTTAATGTTAGGCTTTTAATGTTATAATAATGTTGGTGTTTTTGATTTTTTTATCTTATGTGAATATCTAAGGCAAGACACTGGCTGTAATGTAAAAGTACAATAGTGATTAGCAGAGACTTAATCAGGAGAATAATCATGGGCAGACTAAAATAGCCCTGCAAATAGCTTATCTACCACCAGCCTACAAGACTAGTAAACCACAGATTACTGAAGGGTGTGCTAAGACATGATAATGTCCTCAGAATGATCCCTTAAACCTGCCTGCCGTCACCAGCCCATTCACTCAAGAATAGAATTAGCTGACTTCAAATTTGGACAGATAAACCACGGGGTCAGCTATTCCCACCGCCAGTGCTATAACCATTCATTTTACCCTGTTAAGAGCTGTAAGAGCTCATGTATTAGCTCATGCATCAATTAACTAATGTAAGAGTTTTTCTGATAAAGATCAAATAATATTACAACAGCTCCTATATCTGTGCAACACTGCCAAGTGTCAAAGACACTGCACTGAATAAGCTAGAATAGTGTTTGTCAAAGTGAGGCTTTGGGACGCCAGGGGCACTGGGGAGGAGACTGTTCTGAAGGTTCTGCAGTAATATAACGTTTTGTTTGATTCAATAGACATTATTGCATTCATGGATATATAATGTTAATGACATTGATGTTAGGTCAGTTACAACAAGAGGTCACAGCCCTAGAAACCATGATAATTGTCATACAGTGTGAATTCAACTTGAAATGGTAAATGGGGGGAAATATAGTTGTTATTTATTTAAGCAATATGCAATGTGCAAAACAAGTAGTAATGAATCATTAAAATCATTGTCCCAGAAAGTTCATAGATGGACCTGGCTTTTACATACCAGCCATGACAAGGGCAGCCACAATGTCGTCCCGGCCTGTCATAGCTGCTTTAATGAGAGCTGTGAAACCACGGCAATCCCTTATTTCAGTGTCTGCACCAGGAAAGTAGTTTAAGAGATACATCACTGTGTTGACATGACCTGGAGAGAAACAGAATGCAACGATCAGAACGGCAGTGCTTCAGATCCATTAGTAAAATGCAACAACATTTGAGAGCTGATTCTGTTGCCAGCAAAAGGCCACACAGTCATTCACCTGACTTGACTGAATCCATGTTGCTTGAAATCAATCAAGAAATCAACATTTTATCAAATTTTAGTTTAGTTTGTTTCATAAGCAGTATATTAATTATTAGTTATTAACTACAAACATATCAACTTAACTAAAGCTTGTGTGTTGATGGTCAGTGTGTCTAGTGGGTAGGACTTGCCTGCTTGGGACGCAATCATCAGTGCAGTGTTGCCTTCATTGTCCTGGAGATTAATGTCTAGAAACGGACAGTTGTGAAGGCCATGCACAATGTCCAGAAAACCTTTACAGCAAGCCACCATCAAGCCATTCTGTTGGTGATGGTAAATAGTAAAGATAAAGGAACATGTTGAATAACTACTGTAACAATGCGATCTTTCGTTATTTTCTGATGTCAAAACCAAAATCAGGTGTCAAAACCAAAGCATCGATTATAAATTGTGAATTATTGTGAAACCCTTACCCAACCATTGATGTCCACCTCCATGACCTCCTCTCTCGTGACTCCCCTTGCCAGCATCTTCTGGAGAGATTGGGGTTCATTATGAGCACATGCCTCATATACTGTTGACGCTGTACACCCCTTTGCTGTCTCCTGCCTATAGTCTGGAAGAACCGAGTCATCAGAAAAGACACTGTCTGAATCTGACTCGCTCCTTGTCAGAGATATTTCTGATGCATCCTCATCTGGGCCTGAGCCAAGGTGGGGGTCATCAACAGCAGCAGCCATCTTCCAGCTCCAGTAGACCTAACAATAGAATAGGTGAGATGATGCTGTCTCCTCTGGCTACATCTGCAAGGAAATAAAAAATAGTAACTAGTCAGACAGAAACTATGTTGTCTAAAGCAACAAAGGCACAACTTTAGATAAGGAAACTCAGATTATATTCATTTTCCACCCCTGACCAGCTCTCCATAACTCTGCATGATGCCAAATGATCTCTTCATTGTAGATAAAGGTTTGTTGGTATGAGGCTGAAATCAAAGTGTGTATCATAGTGTATGGGGTTTCCGAACACCCACAAACCCCCTGAATGGACCATATAGGCAAATCAGATCCCCAGATATGCTGTTGACAGTTTGACAAGGGGGTAACATGAGTCAGAGAGTCAGGGGCCACAGTGGCTGTTATGTGTGTGTCATGGAGTGGGTGTGGCTAAATAAGCTCAGTGTTGAGTAACTGGATCAGCATTTAAAAGCCCTGCTGAACATTATGGCTAAATGAGGAACAACCCACCTCAGAATAACTGCAGTCACATGTGGCCGTCAACAACTCATGTTTTGGTTCTAAGTCCTGAATTCAGAAGACAACTTGACCATTGAAACTAAAACTCATTTTTTAACCTGTAACGTTCATCACTAGCTTAGATGTAAATGTTTCCACGTATTCCTGAAACTGTAAAAACAATTTGCAGAATGGCCTTGATTTACGAGTATATGTCATATCTATATAAGATCACTAAGAATGTTCCAGATATGCTCATGGTAAATTACAAAGACACAAGCACCCAATGATACAAGCATTACCTGTACTAAGCCTCCTAGACAGGATCCAAAGGCTCTTACAGTAGGTGAAAAATTAAGAAATCTCTGACCCAGTGGATTTGCCAACCATTACATCTTTCATAGCACTAGCCAAGGTAGAAGCACCGTTCATTTTCATGAGACTATGACTAGTGAGGCAGAATGCTATGAGTAAATGACACACATGCACACACAATCACTATATACACTTACCATAATGGGAAATCAACAGCTTTGAAGAATGTATCCATGTGTAGGCCTTTGCATTTCACACTTGTGTGACTTCTCATGGACTTTACTCTTCTTCCACCACTTCTACTGTGTCTTCAGAGTAGCTGAGACGTCACGGTTTATTCCCAGGCCAGTATATAGAGGTACTTTTCCCATTTCCATGCCACATATTGTCATGATGACATAAAGCAGAGAGGAGGAGTCTTTGCATGGGCGATATGTGTTCACCCACTCTACGCTGTACAGCTCATCCCACTTACGACAGCTTAAGGGAGAGGATTTCTACTACGGCTACTTTCATCTTTCTGCAGATCCCCTAGGGGTCTACACCACCTGTTATTTCCACCTGTATTTTAAAGTCTGGTCTTAGTATAGAAAACAATTTCTTTACAAGCACCATATCATTCTTTTTCCTGGTTTATCTTTGTTTGGGTATCTATTAGATGAAGGTGGATTCCCCTGGTTATCAAATGTCTACTTAACTGACTGTCATGTGTTTTTTTTGTCCCACAATAAAGGAAGTACCCATTATGGGAAGTTGCCTCTGGAAAATTAGTGCCCAGTTAAGAGGGCCTTATTTGAACTACCTGAACATGGAAGAGTAAATTAGGAGAAGTCATAATAAGTACAAAATGAACAAAAACACGGAAGCCATTAATCCAATTACAAATGTATAAAATGTCCACTGAAAACAGCTTACTGTAAGTGAAGCTGAATCTAATTATTTGATCAGACTAACTATCAAATCTCATCAGAAGCGACCAGTGAACTCTGACCAGGTCAGTGCCTATCTGGGAGAGATTCCCAACTCCGTAGGTATAGCTAAAAGAGGCAGAGCAATTAAAAGAAAAGAAAAAAGAGGTACACTGTCAGTGAAAAGTCATTATGCTGAATAACAATGGCTTTGATTGAGTGGTGGTATTGCCGAGAGTTACCACTGGATGGTGATATCTACCACAGTTCACAGGTTTAAATATACAGTAAAAATTCACTCTTTATAACCGGTTGTTATAGAGTGAGGCTGATTGTTAGGTTATCTTAATATTTGAAGTTTCTTCTTCCTGGGCACTATGAGCCTTTTAATTAAGCTATTAATAACCAGATTTCTCTAGATATATTCTCAATGAAAAAGAGAGTAGATACTTCTTCCTAATCTGTTGCTCTTTACTGTTTATCCGTATAACCATTTAATGCATTGTATTAAAAATACATCATTTTGCATTTTGTTATTCACTCAAAATCTGCATTTAAAGAGAATACATAATTTCTTGACACAACTTAGAAGTAACTGTGTCAAATTGGAAGGAATCATACACGTTTTTCTATTGTGTGATTGTATCAGTATTCATGACTGTTTATGAGTATCAGATATATTTACAACCCATAAAAAAATCTGAAATGTCTGTGCATGTTTGATATTCCGTAATACAGTTGAGTCTAAAAGGGTTTAAATGTCCTTTCGGTCCTTGTGCAGGACTTACGTTATAGTCTCGGTTTAAGTGGAGTAATAGTTGACTATATAGTGAACGCAAAGAAGACATTTGGGGAGTAGTTTAACAGGAAGAAGATAAAGATAAAGTAAAAAGATGAAGTAAACAGGTCAAATGAAAATAATGGACTAGGAAGTACTACCTGGTAGCTCTAAAAAAAGGCTGTTGAATTTGAAGACAAAGACAACAAAAGCAACCATATGACAGTAAAAAAAACTACATTTCTTTATTTGTATTTTACTAGACAGCATTGTTCTTTCATGCTGCCATAATTAAGAAAAAATCATTCTTTATGCGAGATGGTTAAAACTGCTTTTGGAATGATCATTACCTGAGGTTAGCATGTGGGACATGACTGGACCTGTCAGGGGACAGACTGACCCCTTCTTAACCAGCAACTGAACATCTGTCCTGATCTGCCCAGAGGAGACGTAGACACAGAAGGCATCTGGTGCTAAGCATGGCTTCATTCTGTAGCAAATCCAGCACAATGGTAGTTGTGGTTTCTTGTTCTGAAACCTCAGAAGCCGTTTTCTGTCTGTAAAGTGAATTTAAAAAATTGAGCAATAACGTAACTGACAAAGATGAGGCAATGATGTTTTACTGAGATGAAAAGAATGAGACGCAATTCAAAGATGGTGCAGTGAAGAAAAAAGTTACACCACGTGAAGACAAGCACAAGAGAGGAAAGGAACAACAGAGGATGCAGAATGAAGATGCTGGAAAAAGAGGACTGCAAGGGAGCACCGGCCGGCTTCTGGTCCCCATGGCTGATAGAATGACACTTGATCTACAAGGCCCATGCTGTGTAAGTGAGATGATGTACATATTATTTTATACTAAATAACTTGGGTTACTCCCTGCTCTACTTAGCTCTGCATTGGACACATTGTTTCAAAGAATAATACTCAGCAGCCTACTGCAAAAAGGGGATTACAGGATATTATAGTGTGGCAGCAAGGGAGATCACAGCTAAAAGTTGGCCTATGCATACTGTAACTTTCAACTGTAAAATCAAATTCTTGTTTTTTGTGTGTGACATTAACAAGGTTTGTGGCCCTAAGAGTCTAAACACCATTTGAAACTGGAATATCTATACAAACACTTGAATGGGGTTGTAGGTGCAACCACAACATATTTGAGATTTGGGGCATGATCATATTCATTTAGCCTAAAAAAAGAGCTGATTTTTAAGTTGAAAAATATGTTGTGATTCCCATTAATTTAGTAGCACTGACTAAATTTAGCTAAAAATCAAGCCCTGCTTTCTAGTTCCCTGCTTTTTTACACTTGAAGACCCGTATCACGTGAATATCAGCTGAAAATAAACAGGACTTATTCTTTAGCATCAGACTATTTCTGCCTAGAAATCGATGTTCTGCTGTACTCTCCTGATCAGTCCTCTCAGAGAAATTCCACAGATAAGATAAGAACCACTTCGGCTGAGGCAAAAATAGGAAAGAGAAAAGTGGCGAGAGTAGTGAAATAGAATGGGGAAGTGTTATCATCGCAATCATTTTCTCTGTTTCGTGTCAGTGCTAAAATACAAATACATTACATAGACATGCATTTCAAAATACTACTGCTGTATATAAAAACATCTTTTCATTCTTTACTATTTTTATCCCCACTTAGCCCAGTCTCTCACAGGTCTTTCTTGTGTTTAAGGTTTCAGACACCAGCACGGCTGACTTGTTGCTGCATGAAAATAATGGTAAATCCCGGATGGAGTTTAAGTGGGCCAGAAGATCCAATGAGGCAGCAAGACGTAAAGGTAACACACTGGGGGTAACTTCTCTACCACAATACCCTGTTTGATCTTCTAAGTGAATTTAGATGAATAGTTTACTGCAACCTTTCCCATGTTACTTGGGTTAGAGGTGGAGGTTATCCATAGGGACAGGGCCATCTGTCCAGAAGGAGGAGTTGATGCATGTTTTATGCATGACCTGCAGGCAATGCATACAGGGCAGGTAAGCAGGCTAGTCCTGTAATCTGCTCTGGCCCGCAGCAGCATTGGGTGAGAAAGGAAATAAAAGGGAACTTGAGGTGGAGGTGAACATCTATTTGGTATTTTAGATTTGTGCTCATATTTTCATTTTCATAATTTTATTGTTTGTAGCAACACTAAATATGAGATATATACATTGTTTTATCCCACTGGTTAAGTATTGTCTAGTCTGACTCATGCTCAGACACACAAACACATGCACACACAAAATGCTCCTACATTGTGAAAAGGTCAGGGCTTTTCAGCTCACTAGGATCATCATTTAAGCATGGTTTTTAAAAGCTTACCGTAAGTCGATGACCAACAGACCAAGTGCATTTTGATATTTTTATAGCCGTAATCTCCTGGGTGGATTGAGATTGTGGGGTTGTGGTGGTTAACCTGTGATGTGTATGTGTGTTAGTCAATTTGTCTGTGTGCATATTTTGAGTCTGTGTATGTGCGTGTAACATATAAACAGCAACGATATGAGAGACATGAATCTCTAACAGTACTATACGCTACTTGTTTTTGTTTATTCGCTGAGTTTGTTTATCTATAAGTTTATATAAGTTAATGCATAAATCTCCTTGGAGCCCGGGCAGCTGTGCTCAGAAGATCATTTAGTCATGAACACTTAATCTTGGCCTTTGAGATTAAATCAGCCTGCCTGCAACCTATTAACTCAGTTTGCTGTGTGGGATATTTCCACATAATGTTGATCCTTCCACAGCAGGGGAAATGTGTTTTACCTGTCACAACAAAAAGCTAGATAGATAGATAGATAGATAGATAGATAGATAGATAGATAGATAGATAGATAGATAGATAGATAGATAGATAGATAGATAGATAGATAGATAGATAGATAGATAGATAGATAGATAGATAGATAGATAGATAGATAGATAGAGAGATAGAGAGATAGATAGAT
>CABFOS010062396.1:0-11151 GCA_900660315.1 Diretmoides pauciradiatus | reverse complement strand
AAAAAATTAAAGATTTTTGAAAAGTACGTCTGGGGTTTTAGTTACAATTATATTTTTAGTGAAACACACCAGTGAATAATGTAATCTACATTTTACACTTAACCAGGCCAACTGACTGTTCATTGTGGTCACTCGATATGGACATTGTAGAGCAATGCACGCTGCTTTATTTTGAGCTACTTGCAGCCTGTTCAAATTAGTTACTGTTGTATTGGACCAAATCACTGAGCAATAGTCTAACTGTGATAACACTAAGGCTTGTACTAAATGTTTTGACAGCATAACTAGGCATGAACTGTCTGCAGTTTTTTATCGCACCCATGGCTCTCCCATTTTTACCACTGTTTGATTGATTTGACTGTTCCATGACATTTTATTATCAACAACAATCCCTAATAACTTGGCCTCTGTTACCTGTTCAATACCTTTGTCGCTTATAGTTAAATGTAACTTTGGTGGAACCAATAATGAATGTTTTGAACCAAGTACCATACTTTTTGTCTTTCCTATATTGAGAACCAGTTTGTTTACCTTTACCCATTTCTCTATTAACATTAGTTGTTCGTTTAAAATGCTGCTCAGTTCTGCAGACGTGTGTGCCGCTTTATACACTGGAATCAGCTGCATACATTACAATGGTGGCATCGTTCACAACCAAAGGTAAATCATTTGTAAAAATAGAAAACAAAAGTGGTCCTAAACAACTTCCTTGAGGCACTCCACACCTCATTACTCTTACCTCAGTGTTCAATGTTCATTTCAAATTTCCCCACCATCTCAAGAGCAGCAGCAGGTCTTTGGTATAGAGTTGTCTGAACAAACTACCCTGCTAATGCTGAGGATGTTCAGTGACCTTCAATGCCAAGAATCATTGCACACTTCATTAGTCATCATACATCATTAACCTCTGCAGGTTTAGTAATTAGAGAACATGAACTATATTTGATTTGATTTATAGATACAGTCATACTTGAAAGCGTGTGAAGTGAACCCCTTGTGAAATTATTGACAGACATTTTGAGTTTTTACCATGCAATCCTTATTTAATAATTAGACTTTTCTTAGCTGAAAAAGGATCTATATTTACAATCTTCCTGTGTTTTTTTTGAGGAAATTGTGCGTGTGGTAAAACGAATAAAAGAAGTGCGTGTGTGTGTGTGTGTGTGTGTGTCCCCAGAGTTATAGAGCCTACAACACATATACATTTCATAGTCACTGTCATATGAGAAGTATACTTATTCAGGTAAGCAACAACCACTATAAATATTAAATTAAAATTAAATTATCTTCCTTTCTTGAAACAAAAGTATCTTGCTTTTATCACACTAAATGATTTCTGTATTACTCTCTCAGGTGCTTTCACTTGTCAGCTGGATCTTGTAATTCCATGTCTTTGAGTCTGGACATTGGTTTCAGGGGCTTTACACCAGATCTGATGGTTGCTTGTTCTGTTCCTACATAAAGTAGCACCATCCTGTCTGTGTGTTGTATGATCGTAGAGCACTTGGTTTAATAACTCCTTTTTGTGTCCATGTGTCTGTTCTGTCTTTGAACTTTACTCTGTCTCTGGGTAGATTTTTTGTTCCTTGGTCATAGTAGAGTTTTTCCTTGGCTTTCTGTTGCTCTTTGCAGTCCTTCACCTTCTCCCCCACCTTTGGCTCTGTATGATGGGAAGGATTGATCTGAGATGACGTTGTGCTGGTGAAAAAACACACTCAAGTGGCATTGTACAGTAAACTAGAAGACGGATAGAAATTTGGCTTTGTGTGTCAGTCTTTCTATTATCTCGACTGACTTTTTGACTAGTCCGTTATGTAACAGCTCAACGACTACAGAATTCAATAGACCGAGAAGACATACATTCAAAAATGGATGTGTGTTGAGATACACAGGTTCTATTCCCATTCAGTGATAGAACAACAAAGTCAGCACAAGTAGAAGTATCTCTTTTATTTGTGTGTTGGTATGGCTTTAAATGTGTTTTAGACAATGTAATTTTCCACAGTCTTAGCGCCCTCTCGTGGTTAGTGTTTATTACGCTTGTGCTTAGTGACTTTAGTTCAGTTGCTACTGTACTTACAGTATAGCCATATACTAAAGCTCTATGATCCAATAGAATGAAGCAAAGGATACAAAAAAATCCAAAAATGACAAAACTGGTACAAGACAATTTGGAAGGATATCTACAATATATATATAAGCCCATTGAAACTGCACAGCACCTTCAGTGAATTAAACCACAGCTTTTTCCTCCTTATTAGGTAATGTATGGAAATTCTGTTTACACCTGCTGTCGCTGCCTCCACCTTTCTGGAGCAATAGACCTAATGCAAAAAAACATGATTCTTTGACAAGGGACATTTATTATGCTACTGTTAGTGTAGACGATAAGATGATGTAGACGACAAATCATGTTACTACTGAGAGACTTTTTTTAATGTCTGAGGAAACGTAAACTTCAACCTGCTGAATGTCAACATTAGGTATAGTCTCTGAAAATGAAATAAGAAAGATAATCTAGCATTCTTAATCTTCAAAGTTACATTTTCAATTGCTTTTGTAAGACAAATTGGGTGATGATCCCTACTCACTGCATTTATGCATTTGTTTTTGACAATTGCAGCCATATTGGAAGAACTACTGTTAGAAACACTATTAAAATGTGTCCTGGATTGAACCATGTGACAGTCTATCAATCAATCGTCAACAGCCTGTCTGTCAGTTGACATTTTTCTGGTATTTAAATGGTACGTTTTAAATGGTATTTGCCTGTCTGAGAAGGCAAATACCATTTAAAACTCCAGATGTAGTGAACACTCTCTAGACAAACCAAAAGGTGGTGCTAGAATGCCTATGACTTACATGGAACATTACACAAATGTAACTGAATGATTGAATTCAATAATGATTGTGTCTCCTGCCCTTCCACTACTTTCTCTGTTGATTAAAACAACCTCTAATACATGATAAATGTGATAATAAACATTTCAACATAAAACAAGTGCCAGAAAAGTGACACAATTTTATGGGAATTCTTAAAAGTGTGTTGAATCTATTGAAAATGCCTACATTGCATGGAGAAATCAGAGGGCTGTCCAGCATTTGGCAAAAACTACTGTTAAAGCCTCCCTGTGGTGAAGTTCTCTGTTGGCTGTTGGCATTTTATCCAACAGAATACACCCAAAAAAGTATTCCATCTTCGACGATATTCATTAGCATATTTCCATACATCTACCTATCAGTAAACACCACAGGAGTGTCTCATCAATGTGCTTTTGAAGCAAAACACCTACTAGGTAAGAAGTACGTTTTTCTTCTTCCCATAATTACTCCTCTTTTGCCCAAGCTTCCTAGACTACCTAATTAGAGCTATACACTCCATTCCAACTTTAAACTGATGGTGCAGAAACTGCAGATGCTTTGGGATATGTATGATATTATTCATGAGGTGGGTCATGAGGGGATGAAGCCTATCCCGGCATGCAATTGGTGGAAAGTGGAGAAACTGGACTGGACTAATAATAGTCAGACAAACACCTAAGGGCAATTTAGAGTAAATATACCAAACGTGGATGTCTCCCAGACATGAAAGAGAAGAAGGGAATCGAACCCAGAACCTTCTGACTGTGAGGCAACAGTGCTAAACATGTGATGGTACTGGTCATAATACCTTTCAAATACCTTGTACAACTACAAGAATTTTCATTTTTTCATTTTATATTTCTTCCTCTTATACTTTAATCTAATGTATGCTTTTATCCAACTGTTTCATACTGATGTAAGAAGATGTAGAACACTAGGGTTGTTATGAAAACAGTGGATTTATGTGTGGGTTTCCAAACACAAGGGCAAGGGCATTAGAGGACAAAACCTCAGAATCTGAAGATGTGCCATTCCAGAGGTATGCTGGCATGATAAGGGACATTATCAGGGCCAAAATCAATTATACTTACGCTAAATCAATTACTAAATACAATTCAAGGGCTTATTATAAAGTGTTATCTGTTATCTGGCCATAAAACTATCTCATGACATCACACCTATAGAGAAACTTATTTTTGATTCGATTTGATTTGATTTGATATAATTTTATTTCAAATATGCAAAAAAACAAAACAAGCAAGAATACTGTAGCTTTAACAGCCATTATAACAAAATGAAAACAATGGATTTTTACATATTTGAAAAGGAGTGAGAAGAAGTATACACTTATTTAATCCCACCCCTTTTCATTAAATCATAACTTTCTCAATTAGAACTAGAACTACCTGTGCCAGGGTTTTTATATTAATGTACTACATCCCTATACATAAAATAATCATGTGAATCTTTCCATATTTGGCCAATTTCATGAATTTGAAATATGCATAGAGCTTAAGAAAAATGGCCAAACTATTGGAATATAATGGGAATCTATTTCCAATGGAGTCCACTAAAATAAAGTTGTGCCATAGATGATATAAAAGATGATAGGCTACAAACAACAGTGTTTTTCT
Source organism: Diretmoides pauciradiatus (assembly GCA_900660315.1). NCBI lineage: Eukaryota > Metazoa > Chordata > Actinopteri > Trachichthyiformes > Diretmidae > Diretmoides > Diretmoides pauciradiatus. The sequence continues at coordinate 6,655 of CABFOS010062396.1, read as the reverse complement.
TTTTTTAATGGTTCCTTTTCAAATAACAGTACTAAGCAATAATGATATGAAATGATGCCTAGATAATGCACAAGTGAAACAAATGTACATGTAAGACTACTGTAGCTGTTATGTTGGTCCTTAATAGCACACTACAATATGCAGTAAGTAAACAGCTTTTATAGTAAGAAACAATTGCATAGATGGACATAGATGATGAAATTTGACACGACTGCTGAACAAGTGAGTAAGAGGTCATCTATAACTGTTTTATAATTTACATTTTCTTCCTTTTGTTGGCCTGTGTAAGATTAAACAATTGTCAATTGTCTGTTTATCTTATTTTCAAATACTCCAAAAAATAATGTAAACATCAAAATTGATCAAGTGGCAGATAAATACATAAACCTTCAAATAAACAAACAACAAACAAGCATAACAAATAAATAAGTAAACATGAAAATAAATAAATATTAACAAGCAAATACATATAAACACATAAAAACTGACAAACATATGCAGAATAGCAACAGCTAAAAGTCAATGTTTCACTGTCGTATAAACAGGTTTCTTTTGTAAGACATAGGATAGCAAATAGGTTCTGTTCAACTTTCCATTATGTCTGATCCTAGAAAATCATTTGGAAAAACATTTTTGATTTTCTCTGATTGCCCATGTTGTAGTTTGGCATGTGAGGCGACAATTATGTCCTTTAACTTTGACTGAAGCCAATCCTGTCTCTCTCCCACTTGCTTGTGTTCCCGGACATTGTGCATGAGCTGGACCTCACTGATGGACCTCTTTCTGTAGGCCAAATAGAAATTGTAATACACTTAATATCACAGACAATTCCAGGAAAGACGCTATAATAAATGACTTGTTGATCTTTTGATCTTCAAAGGAGTGAAAATCTAGAACTTGACTTAAGTAGCTCCATCTAATTCATGACAACTCACAATATTTTGATGACATAAACACAAACAGAATTTACCTCACTGGCTTTGCCTCTATGTGTAAACTGGAGAGGAAGAGTAGCAAAACAACCGTTTCCAAGAGTCTTAATGAAAACATGTTGATCAACTGCAAAATAAGAATATAGTTATAGTTATTAATATTTTTTTTTATAGTTATTTTTTTCATTACCCTCTATTACACCACTTATAGTGGTCAATGATTTTATGATTCAATATACATCCTATTGTGCAATGCACTCTATGTACTATATATTTGTCACCAATTGCCACAAACAAATGAGGATTTTGATGTGTTATTCTTACCAGATTTGTCCTTAATTCCACAAAGGTGCAGTGGGTTTTGTTGAGATAGTGTTGCTTTGATGTGGGAGACAAGTCAAACTTGTTGATCAGTCGTTCATGCGCACTTTGAGAAAGGCTCTCTCCTTTTTATACAGCATATCCCTCCCCTGGTCATCAATGAGCCACTTTCATTATTGATGGTGATGTCACCTTTCCAATGCTTCGATGGGGACAGGCATCTGCATGACGACACCTCCACCACCACTCACTACTAATTCAGCTTTCAACACCTCTGCAAAGAGCCTTGTTTGTCCCACTGCTTTTGAACTTGTTCCATTTTCATCCTTCATGCTGAATAATGGGCCTTAAAATGTTATTATGAAACTTGTATTTTTGTGTATAATATCATATACTTTGGGAAACCATATTTGTCACTCAGGAATTTTGAAAGGGGTGTTTTTCAATGTTTCCTTTTTTAATCATGTTTATGTTTGTGATTGCAATGAAGACACATACCTTTTGAAAAATGCCACAAACTGTCAACTTCATTTATTAACAATGTCATTTATTACTTATTTCAGTCTTCACATCTTCCAAGCATTCACGTGTATATGAGGTCCAGAAGAAGTGCTATTGGGTCAGCCCAAAGGGAATGATGAAAAGAAATCTAACCAGTGCCAAATTAATAGCTACTGGCTAGAGAACATCTGCCAGGAGATACTAATTAGTGTTTAGGCTCATTAAAATCAAATATAGTCTTGGAATTAGGAGTCTAGACTGCACATGACATCAAAATTGCGCTTTAAGTGTTAGTTTCATCCGAACACCCTACAGAGTTGACTTACTCTCTCCAAATCCACTGTTAACAACAAAGTCGCAATGTAGAAACCCCATTTTCTATCTATCTCACATTAGTTATGCAGCAGGCATGTGTCTCTCAAATGAATGTTTGCCAGACCATTCATTCTGCTGTTGATAGCTGAAACTCGAACAAAATTTGAATTTCTGTGTAATTCCTCTTCAAAACAAAACTGCTGCATGGTGAGTACCTACTGTACTGCAGTAAGCTTGCAGTACAAGTGTGGTTACTACAATGGCCTCATCTATAGTTCCATCCATGGAGGATAAGTTGATTAACCACAAAGAACATGCAGCAACAAATATACAGTAGCTACTGTTCATTTATTGTTTTTGTATCTGTTAGTAGTACTGCATTTAAGCCTATACCTGTACTTTATATGATGTATGAGTAGTGGATAACCTTGTCATAGTGTCACAAGATGCATTAGGTAACCATGAAAGATGTTTTCTAAATGTGGCAGAGGAATGGCTATGCCATGACTGAAGGAACAGGTCCCACAGAAGGACCTACATCTTGCTGTCATTAAGACCGCCACACTATATGCTACGCATTTACAGTGTCCTCTACCAATACTCTTCTTACGTGCCCTTCCAAGTTAAAATGTTTCTATTCCCACAATGTTAATCTGTTTTACATTTTGATTAATTTATGAAATTGCTGTCCTATGCTGCTTGAACTGATTTCATACTGCCATTATCATTAGAATATCTCATTATCCCATATCCCAATATCCTCATTTAATACCATTAATTTAATTTAATACTAATAGGAGTTAGTATATATGAGTATTTCTGAGTAAGAGTAAGTATTGTTCTGTAGACAGAGTGATGGGAATTGTTCTCTTTGAAATAATCTTCCATGCATATTAATATTGAGGTTGTCCACAGTGCAGTACACCTGGGTTAGGCTGGGCCTCCTCTGGGACAAACAGTAGGATGAGTGTAGAATAATATAGTTTGCCAGTGCTGACTCGTGTATCTCAGTTCTCTTCATCATGCATGTAAACAGCACTTTGCACCACCTGTGGCTTCAGCTGGGCAAGATAGGGTTGCACACGTGTAGTATACTCAAGTTGTACTCATTACCTCATGTGGTCACAATGTGAACCATCTCACCAATGGTATGCTGCTGGTGTGCAAGAGGACTTGACAGGGATTGATGCGAAGAATTGCTTGCAAATCATTAACTCACCCTCATGTCACAATGAAAGTAATGCATACGAAAATCACACGTCTTTGAACTAGATAAGTGTAATCAAACAGGCTGTATATATCCCTAATGTGTGCTTGAAATAGCTTTCGTTGGTTATCAGATGGTTACATTTACCATACTCCATGTTTGTTTACTTTTGTTTGTTCATTCAACCAAATAATGAAATAATAATAGTTTACAAAGTAAATTCTATGCTATTCTATGCATCTTATTAAACTAAGGTACAGTGTGTCTTTTCAGTGTATGGATGTTATAATATTTTCTGCCATCCTTACTGCGGTGTTGGTCATGCTGCCTGTGGCCAGCAGGGGACAGATACATTACTACAGTACCTCTGCATTGTATGTTTAACGGTATGGAAGGACACATGGGCTATGCAGTCCTTTCCTTGAAGTCTATAAATGGAGTTACTTTTTTCATGAAATGAGGTCACATCACTTGAAGATATCGTATAACCAAATAGGATATATTTAGATAGTCTTCATCATCTCAACTTTCCCTGTGCAACCAAACAAACACATAGAATACCTGTTTCGATAACAATTTATTGCTTTTGAACAAGTTAGAATCTAGTGACTTCTGCATCACAGCGATAAATCCTTCAGATGTGAGTGTGTCCCAGCCTTCTTGGACAGAGCCAACAGTTTTGCAGTCATGTCAGGCACTAGTCTTGTCAGTGTCATCTAATGTAGATACCCACACCAACATCAATCTATCACATACTTTTTCTATGCCCATCTGACTACCCAGCACAGGTGGTAGTGGTGTCATATATTAGGTTCTCTGTACTGTTGCACACATAGAGCATGGCATCCACACAGTCCACAGACTACACTGAGCCTAATGCGCCCTTTGTTGAATTCAAATTTAATTCTTAATGGTCTATTATTGACAAAACATACAATATGGATATGGCCAGTAGTGAACTAGTCAGTGTTGCCTACTATACATTCTCTTGAGAGAAAAATGGCACAGGATGTAGCTACTAGAGTGTGTGTGTGTGTGTGTGTGTGTGTGTGTACGTGCATGCGTGTGTGTCCCTGCGTGTGTTGGATCTCTATGTACATGTGTGTATGTATCCATGCGTATGTGTGGGTCCCTAGCTGTGGGTGAACCAGGAGGATGGGGGGGTGGAGCCAGCCGAGGGGACCAGTGAGGTGCAGAACGGCCACCTGGACCCGGCCAATGACTGCTTGTGTCTGGGCTCGCCCCTCCAGAACCGTGACCAGATGAGAGCTAACGTCATCAATGAGATCATGAGCACAGAGAGACACTACATCAAACATCTCAAGGACATCTGTGAGGTACTAAACACGTGCTCACATACACATACACACTGCTATCCCATGGTATGTAAGTTATACCGCAGAGACAGTAGGAAGGGTACATGGTAAGAAAGAGAGATCAGAGAGAAGGGTCTGGCAGAATTTGATGTTAGGCCAGGGCTGCCAACTCTCACGCATTCAGTGACACAAATTACTCATCAATTTTCATCACACTTTCAGAGATTAAATTCTAAATTCTAATTCTTTAGATTCTACGTTTGTATTTAAGTTTTCTATGTATTTTATTTTATATTGTTTTATACGATCTAAAAATCAGTCTGCTGCACCAACCACACTGAATCAAATTCCTTGTATGTGCTACTGTACTGTATATACTTGGCTAATAAAATTGATTCTGATCCTTTTGATTCTGCAGTATTGTAGTAAACCTTTCTCTCATTCTGTGTAAATACACAATTTGTTTTACCCACAGAGGCTTGCATTGTATGTATCAAAACTAGCTTATCACCACCAACAAATATTTGTATTCATTTTTGGGATGCAAGAAATAAAACGTGTCAAATTACACATTTTGTCAATCAAAGAAGATGGCCACTATCGTTATAGTTTTGTGCCATAAAAAAAATAGTAAAACTAGGTGTCACTTTTTTCAAATAGTGGATACCCATTTCGGAACCCAACTTCATGAATCACTGCTCTTATCATGAGTGTTTGTATTAAATTTGAGTTCAAGAAGAAAAACAAAGTGGTTGAGCATATGTAGTTATTAGTTTTCTTATTTTCAGGCAATTTAGTTGTTGCATTAGTTGTTACCTGCTGACGGTTTCGTCACTTCAGCCTTCTTCAGAGCTGTCATCTGACTTCCTGGTCATGACGTGCCTTTATCAGCTGGCTGGGTCGGGAACCTGTCAACGTATGTTTCCCGACCCAGCCGACCCTCCGCCCCACTATATATATGAAGACAAAATGAACCTTTTCAATCTATGGTTGAGCATATGCATTGTACAGTACATGCATATAATGGCATTGCAAAGGTAACAGAATGAATTCTGGGTGGTAGAGTGTGAAATAGCAATACCTCTTGCAGCAAAACTGGCTGCCAGTGTGCAGAAGCTTCAGGGAATAGCTTTAATTAACCACTATATTGGGACCGCCAAAATGGGGCCAAAGTTGCATGTCCACAAAATAGTTTTTGGCCCTCCAAAGGATTATTACTATTTGGTCTCTTTTGATTTAATTATATTTGAGGAGTGATTTTGAGATAACTTACTCATTGCAAAGCATTAACAACAATAATGATGCCTACTTAGTACATTTGTGTTGCATTTTCTGGCCCATGGCCCTCCAGCCATGTCACGTTTCAGCACCTGTGCCATGTGAAAAGGTATTGGCACCCCTGCAATGTACCACCTAACACATAGCTGTAACCATTTTGCTGCAGGGCTACCTGCGCCAATGCAGGAAGCGTGTGGACATGTTCAATGACGACCAGCTGAAGGTGATCTTTGGGAACATCGAGGACATCTACCGCTTCCAGATGGGCTTTGTTAGAGACTTGGAGAAACAGTACAACACAGATGACCCCCACCTCTCTGAGATAGGGCCCTGCTTCCTAGAACACGTGAGTTTAAATGCACACACACCGAAACATGCCGGTGAAAGCCATCTAAATTAAATAAAGGCTTTTTATCATATATTCTCGAAGAGTTGCCTTGGATTTTCCTTGTTTTTGCACACACACAGTGTTTGAGCTACTGTACCACTTTGAAGGTGTAAGCAAAAGTTTTAAGTTTGCCTCCTTTGTAAAAATATGAATGAACAATCCATCGGGCAAACTCAAAGAAGTCCAAGGCACTCCATAGGTAGAAAAAGTTAAAAAGCCTTTATTGATAATACATGTCAAGTCAAGTCAATTTTATTTATATAGCACATTTACAACAGCTGTGGCTGAACCAAAGTGCTTTACAGATAAAAAACATAAAGCATAGAAACATATATGCAGAACATAAAAGGTAATAACCAAGCCGAGCCTTAAACTCGATATTTATTGCCAATAAAAT
>CABFOS010062363.1:9902-26296 GCA_900660315.1 Diretmoides pauciradiatus | reverse complement strand
ATTACATATATTTAATTATTTATATTTTTATATATTTAATTAATATATTTAAAGGCGAGAAGAGTAATTATAACCACCATTGCATAATAGGTGGGAAATATCAGAATAGTGGTAAAGTAAAAAGACAGGGAAGGGGGGCACCATTCATATACATTTTTATTAATTAAGGGGTATTATAATCTCTTTAGGACGCATCTTTAAGGTAAAAGTTTCCATTTAGTAACTATCTCTTTGTAAATTTAATTATAGTGGGTCCTGTAAATGTACGTATGTCTCTCCTCTCTGGCACTACAGAGCTCTCAGGCTTCACAAAGCCCTGGTGAAGACAGGCAGGAGATGGGCACCTCGGTGGAGCAGGCAGGACAGGAGCCTGAGCAGCAGGCAGGGGGGGGTCAGGGTAGTCAGGGGGTGCAGGTCCCCCCCGGTGCCACAGCAAAACACAACCAGGAAGAAATGACAGAGGAGGACACATTTGGCAACAGTCGTATGTACCTGTCAGGTGAGCATGCAGTGTCTTATTTATTCCTTTTCCAGCTGCTTTGAGTAATGGTATTTCTGTATCATTATGGACAGACCCAGACAGAAAGATACACACACATCATCTTTGTTAGAACCATCTCATACTCCCAATGGTTTGTCCTCTCTCTGCAGAAGTACTAGAGTCATTCATGGCCACCCGGGAGGCCATGCAACTACAGCAGAATGTGACGGTGTACGAGTCCTTCGGCACTTCCACCCTCCCCAGCAGCATGGAGAGCCCTGGCAGTCCAGAGAGGGAGCCTGATCCTGAGCAGCAGTGGGAGAAGCGGAGGGGGTTAGAGGACGGCCTGTGTTTCCCTGCTGCCTGCTATCTGGTGGTGTCCCATTGCCTGTTCCTCCTACTGAGGGTTCGGCCTGCTTGGGTGGAGCCCAATGAATGGGAAAATAGGCAGGCTGCTAACACCAGAGCCAGGTAGCGCCAGGTTTTAAATGCAGTTTGACTTTGTTTGTAGTTATAATAATAATTTTATTTATAAAGCACCTTTCATACAAGAACAACTCAAAGTGCTTTACAGAGTAAAAACAAGTAAATAAAAAACTATAAAAACAAGGAGAAAAAGACCAATGCTTTACAAAGTAAGAAGAGAATTAAGAAAAAGTACATAAAAGGGAAAGAGGAAATGTCAACTGTCAATTAACATTTGTGAATTTTTTCACCACGTGCCTGTATCCTCCTTTAGGAACTCATCAGCAGAACCTCAGCCTACAGTTGATGGTAGAAAGGTACGTCTTTTATCGTACAACATTGTGACTCCTACTAACCTACCGTATCTTTGCTAATATTCCATCTTTCTCTAATTTAGTCAGACCAGTCCAAAAACGCTTCTGGATCTTTCAAGAATAAAATGGGTAAGTAGAACACGTTACCCACAAAATATGACTATACTATACATTTCACGGGGTTATTTTGATACATCATACCATACAGTTCTGTCTCAAGCCTACTGCGAATGTTTGAATCTTCCGTCGGGTAATCATGATATCCTTATTGCTGTAGGAAAGTGAGCATTGTTTTCAGGGTAAATGTTCTGCATACAATTGCAGAAGAGGGAGACATAGATGCAGTAGTGTAGAACTTTTTCAAATGGGCCTGGCATGGGGAAGTCCCACACTGAGGACGAAGTGAAACAAGTGTTTGTGGAATATCTCACTCAAAATTAGACATTAACATTATTTTAGTACTTTAGTTACGTATTATGACAATGGCAACTGGTCAAGCAAGATCATGGCTCAACATTTATGCCTGTGATGTGTGTAAGTGGCAGCGTTTTTTATTTTAAATGTTAGTGAATGTTCAGCTTAGTTTTCAAGAGTTTGTCTTATTTTAATATGTTTCTTACATGAATTATTCTACATTAATTTATAGTTGCAGTGTAGTTTTTCCCTATCAGCTATTACTTGTCGCTGTTGGAAAGACCGCCCAACATTCTATTTTGTCCTGTCAGACTTTGCAATTTAGTACATTAACATAAGTCAGTTTGGAGAACAACGTAAACTGCATCCCTACAGACTTTAGAAGGTTGTCTTCAGAATGTCACAGCATACAAGGAAACAAAAGGGACGATACTTTTACTGTACTTGTCCTTACTCCTTTCTGCTCTAGGCCTGCCTTTGTGTTCTCTGGGCATCATGAAGGATGCTTGGGAACGACTCCGCCAGTGCATCAGCCCCACCACAACCATGTCCCGCAGTGGCAACAATAACTTGCCTATCCTCAATCAAGTGTTCCACTTTCTCTGTGGGAGGCTGATCCACGTGTCGGCCTCCTCCCCTTCACTGCTGGGAGGAAAGACGTGTAGTCAGGCAGACCCCAAGTCCATTACCCTAGCTATAATCCAGCAGCAACAGAGGGCTGAGGTAATGAGATCTTCAATAAAGTTACAAGCAACCAATTATTTGTTAGTCAGGCAGTCAAGGAATCAATGAATGAGGTAGTTATACAGAATGTATAGTTGCATTACTGTCTGAATGGCTCTTAACAATATCTGATCTTCATCTAAGTCATAAAAATAGATATATTTAACAAATAACACACAACATTGTGTACTTTTGCAATTCTTTATTGTTCAATGTTTTTCTTATTGTGGACTCATGAACACAGATGTTAGAAAGTTCCAAAGATACTTGCAGATCCTTAGCTGTGGGTTCTTTGTCACCTCCTTCATCATGATGCAACGTGCTCTTGCTGTGATCTTTGCCGGACAGCCACTCATAGGGAGAGTAGCAATGGCACTGAATTCAATTTTCTCCATTTGTATACAAGCTGTCTGACTGTAGTAGACAGATGACAGATGACTGCTTTTGTAGCCTTAGGAGCCTCAACAACTCTTCTTTTATATGACCAGACACCTCTAACTCACACCTGGATGTCATCTCATTGATCTGACTTCAATTACCCTTCTTCATTGAAGTCGTGTACTTTTTCCGTCTTAGACTGTTAATGTTTGTACAATATGTTCAACGAAAACATGTAAAATAGTTTTGTGTGTTATTTGCTAAATCACATTGTGTTTATCTACAGTATTATGACTTAGATGAAGATCAGACCATATTTAAGAGCCATTTCTGCAGGAATGCAGATGATTTAAAAGGGTTCACAAACTTTTCTCGAAACTGTAGGTCTTAATTTGGTATTTTACAATGGCTTTGAACATGGCTCGGCCAATCAAAACTGAGGACCGGAACTATCCATTTTAAAATGTAATTTGACCCCAGTCCCTCTGTTTTTGACAGGTACGTCTGGAGGCCTTGTGTCAAATGTCTTCCTTCCTGTCAGAGATGGAGGAGAAGAGCAGTGGCTCCATTGCATCCCCACACTTTCCTGGCCTGTTGCAGTCAGTGCAACTGCAGTTCCTCTCTGGTTGCTTTGGTCTTGGAATACCCATCATCGGCTCTCTCTCTGGAGCCAATTATCAGATGCAGCATTACATGGTACACCTTGCCACTAAGCTGTTGCAATGACCTTCATAATTAACAAATGTGAAAAGAAAGAATGGATTCAAATTAATTCAGGACTAGTCGGATGGAATGGTTATACATAGTTACGTACCTATACTGTAGTTAGTACTGTAATTACTGTCCAATCCCTCTTTTCTTTAATCCAGTCTGGCACCCAGTCAGCATCCATGGATACCCAAAAAGAGCTCCAATCTGCAGCCCACACCCTCTACCAGCAGGTGGTGCGTGTTCTCAGACAGAAGGTCCTGTTGGAAAGAGAACATGCAGGTTTGCTTCTTGATTAGTGTGTTTCATATCTATTTAACATCTATTTGACATTTTCCAGCTTGCCTGCAGTTGTAACCCCTTGAGATCTTGTCTCCATCACTCCCAGGCTCCTGCCAGCACCTTCTCCTAGCCACAGTGTTTGCACTGAACTTCTGTTACCAGCCAGTGGACCTGGTGTTGGTCATCAAGTGCGGCATCCTGGAAATCCTATCGATGCTAACCGACAACACCAGTGTACTGATTAACCAGGGCTGGCTGGCAGCCTCTGTGTCTGGATCCATGCTACTGAGTGGAGCTGTCAAATTAGCTTGCGCCCGCCTGCTCCAGATATTGACCATAGCTGCAAGGTGAGGGTGTAGAGAGTGGAGTGGGCAAGAGTTCGGCCATGATTAAATTGATTGGCTTATTAAAATGTATGTATTGCCAATGTATAACAAATTGTCCTGTACCTTCAGCTCCTATGAGGATGCACTGCCTGTGGATGTATCCCATTCTCTGATGGAAGTGATGTGTGAGCAGCTCCAAAGTATCCTGTACACTTTCCACCAACAGCAGGCAGCAGAGAAAGTCACAGCTGAGGACACAGAACTGGATTCTAGTAACAAGAAAGCCAAGCTAGTTGGTGAGGCAAAGTTAAAGTGGCTATATGAAGTCCAGTTTAATCCTCACTGAAATGCTGTTTACATACAGTAGTCCTCCTCATGCATGAAATTAAAGAGCAGAACAAGATATTCTGTCCAATAGCTAATGTGTACGTCTTATACTGATGACTGTGGAATAGATGCACATTAACTACAGATGTGGTACATGGGCAGCCATTTCAGAAAGTAATTGTTTTGGGTACAGTATGTCTTCTTTTTAAAATAGGATATTTTCCCTCCATGTAGGAATAGAGAGCAGCAAAATGGTAGAATCACAGCTTGCAGACTTCCTGGTATTTCTGAGGCGTATACTGTCGCTAAGAGTGACCAAGAAGCTCTCTACCTTTGTCAAGTGGATTGATCCACTCATGGCCATCATCTCCCAAAAGTGCTCTTCGGGTAAGATCATATAAAATAACTGAAACCTCTGCACCGATATTATTCACAATGCAGAAGTATGATCACATCCTTTCCTCTCCATCTCCCTCCCACTTCTACCATCGCCACCACCATCTTTACAGGATCACCACGCTTCCGGAACCTTCGAACCAAACTCTTGGCCTTCCACATTTTAGAAAGACTGTTACCTGCTTGTTCTGAGCCAGTTCAAATTCAACAGGTAAGATTCACCAATACGTCACAGGTATTCAAATTATTTCATTTACACAGAGGAAAAATATAAACACAACATGCAACAACAAGATTTTTTTTCAAGAGTCGCAGTTTATATAAAGAAATCATTCAATTGAAATAAATTCAATAGGTACTAATCTATGGATATCACACAAGTGGGGATGCATATCTGCCTCTGTTGGTCACAGATACCTAAAAAAAAAGACAAACTGAGTCAGTATCTGGTGTGATAATAATTTGCTTCATGCAGCATTATCTTGCATTGTCTTGGCAAATTGTACATTAAACATTGTGCATTAAATGTCCCCCTTTTCTCTGTGTCCTTATAGATTGTTGAACAACTGTTTCGACTCCTGTCTGTTTGTATGTGGGAGGAACCATTAGCTGAGAAAAAACACGAGAAGACGACTGAAACAGACACGGGGGTAATATTGGCAATATATAGCTAACACTGTAGACATTATGGGCTCTTGCATAAAAAAGCTTTGTCAGGTGGACTGTACTCTTAGTAGGGATACCCATTTTTGGTGTCTATTCTAATTACGATTATTATTGTTATTATTTTTGTTTATTTACAATAAAGTGTGCTTGGTGACTCAGATGTTTACTCACCTCCTCTCGACGTTAGCAGATTAAATAGTTCACTGATTAGCATGAGAGTGTATCACAATCGGAGTACCTCCTGCGTGACCTCTTCTGAAGCTTCAATCCCACTGTGCCAGCCAGTATTGGCTGTAACTACTGATTGTGTCTTAGAGAAACGTTTTCAAAACTGTCTCACCTCTTTGGTTGGCCAAGCAGGCGTATTCTAAAGACCAACTGTCCTGTGTGCATTGCACAGGTATTACACATGCATCATGCAGAGGAACACTGATTCTCAGATGACCTGATGCTCAGCACAGAATGAGCCGAATGTGCTGTCACATCCAATTTGTAGAACCTTGCAAAGGTGTGTACTGAAGCCCCACTTGCTGCAGTACATATAACCTGAATAGGGACAGTGGTTTGCAGATGGGCACCGTGTTGAATCCTTGTGTTAGACTTTGATAAACTTAGATATCGTATGGCTCAGTACACACTGAGGGTATCCTCATGTGGCTAGGGAAATGGCGATACACGGTGGAAAGTATTCCTGATAGCTAGCACAGCAGAGGGGAGTATCCTCTAGCCCTAGGGTTAAGTATTGGTACTCTGTAGTTACAGTAGCTTGGTCAGTGGACAGTTAAGCTTGGTCCCAGAAGACAATTGTGTTGAGAGGAGACTTCTGTGAGAAGTGAAGAGGTTTTTAAGTGATGAGAGATGTGGTGTCAGCGTAATATACAGGGAGAAAGGTGCTGTTCTACCCTGACACTCACGTCTTTGAGCCAGCCAGTCCAGATGAGGTCACACAGGAGAGGACACCAATCCAAGACAGGAAACAAATTTGAGCTTGAGTCTTATTATGTTTGACTTGTGTTTTCCAGAAACCTGGCAGCGAGGATGAATGTATCCCTATAGGAGATTTTTCATTTGACCCGTGCAAGGTAACCTGCTGTTCTTTGGAGAATGGGAACATCCTCTCCCATGGCTCAGGAGGGAAAGGTTATGGCCTGGCGACCACTGCCATCACCTCTGGCTGCTTCTTCTGGAGGGTAAAGACTCTCAATCAATTCTTTATCCAGTCCAACTGGTCATATTCCTGTACTGTTTATATCTTACCCTTTATTCTAAAGTATTTCATTTCATTATTTAAATCCAACAATGATCCAGATTTTACTGATGTAGTGTGCTGACTACACATTCCTGATGCCTAATATTACAAACCTTTCCCTCTCTCCTCAGTTCTACATTACCAAGGAGAACAAAGGCAATGAGGGAACATGTATTGGCGTTTCACGCTGGCCCATCCGGGACTACAACCACCACACCACCACTGACATGTGGCTGTACCGCGCTTACAGTGGCAGCCTGTACCATGGAGGGGAACTAGTCCGCACGCTTCCCTCCTTCACCCAGGGTGACACCATCACCTGCATCCTGGACATGGAGGCTCACACCATCTCATTTGCTAAGAACAACAAGGTCTGTCTGGGCAAGCTTTGGTTATGGAGAAATATTCAGTATAGGTTCCTCTTTGTCATCAGCTGTACATATACAGTTCCAACAGCCAATGCACTGCCTTAGGTTTTTTCCTGCCTCAAAAGGGGCCCAGGTCTGGTAAGCACGGCTGATCTGGTTTTGTCATTGTGGCCAATTAACAGTCATACTCCTTCTATTCCAATTGTATGCTTTTATAGGCACAATTCTTTTGTATAGACAACATAATACTGTACTAGTTGAGTCTTACTGTAGTTCTTTAGCTTTTTAAATCAGAATTTTGAATTGTATTCATTTTTCCATGGCTTAGGGGACCAGATGACCACATAAGTTTTGCAATATTAATTCATCACTTAATTTATTCCTAACTGGGATCTCTTACTTGGATTCCATGAAAGATGAAGGGTTGTTTGGTTTACATGTGAGTCCTGTAGAATTGGAGTTAACCAATACCCAAACTGTTGCAGAGAAGTCATATGTCCAAGATTTTACAATGCAGTACAAATCCTGTACTGTGCAGATACTACTGTATCTTTGTCTGATTGTCTTCCCCTGCTAGGAGCCAACGTTGGCTTTTGAAGGCGTGGTTGCCACTGAACTGTACCCTTGTGTGTTGTTCTACAGCAGTAATCCTGGAGAGAAGGTATTTTACTAAATTATTTTATTTTATTCCACTGCTCATGTAATTAAAGGGGAAAGCAAGACTTGAAATGTAAAACTGACACCTATGTGTTCCCCTCAGGTGGCGCTTTGTGACCTCCAGATGCGAGGCATGCCCAGCGACCTGCTTCCTGGGGAGCCCCTGTGCAGCCCCCGGACCACCGTGCTGCTGGAGGCTACTGTGCAGCTCCTCCGCAGGCTTCACCAGTGTGACCAGTGGACTCCACACATCAACCAGCACATCCAGACCCACCTCGACCTCATTGGACCCCTAATGAAAGAGGGTGACTTAGGAAGCTTCAAGCAAGGTCAGACACACACATTGGGCCAGTGCTCAAATGTGGGCAAGTTTAACCTACTCTCACTCTCTTAAATTGTCTTTATTCCAGCCCTATGCAGCAGAACAAGTAGGATTAAAGTTAATACAAATCTAGTACTTACATCAGACAACGATAATCCCCGCTGTTGTTCACAATTCTGGGGTTTGATGGGTGCTGTAGTGGACCAAGGAACAAGCTGTTCATGTAAAGAACTGATTGGGGAAACCAATTTGAAGACAATTTGCCAGCTCCGGGGTGAAAGAAATTGCTTTATCCTTTGACTCAGACTGTTTGATCCAGAGTCATAGATCTGGATATCTATATCTAGTACATCTCTGGCTTGAGCATCTGTCACAGACTATTATAGTTACAGACTACTCTATCATAATGAAGGCAATTGATGTAGTACAGTACATTAATTGTGCTTGTAACGCATATTTTCATAGTGGCCACTACTTATTACTGTTCTCATTATCTCTCATTATATTACAGGCCTCAGCCACAGATCTTTTGAGGAGAAAGAGAAGGAGAGAGCCAAAGATCGAGCTGGTGATGGCACAGAGGAAATGGTGGCACATCATTTGGGCCTGTCAGAGGCCCAACTGGCTGCCCTGTGCACTGAGGTTTGGCCAGTACTGGCACTGATGGGAGGAGTGGACAGTGGGCTTCGGGCCGGGGGACTGTGCCTGCACAAGCCCAGTGGGCGCAGGGCGATTCTTCTCGGGGTGCTGAAGGAGGGAAGCTCTCTGGCCAAGCTTCAGTGGGAGGACAGTGACCTCTCTGTCAGGTATTACAAATACATATATGTTATCTTATAAATGTTATATATCTTTGCAAACTATTGCTTGAATCTGTTTCTCTTAGCCCTGTCTGGTTTTTACTGTATCATCCTTTTCTGTTAATATCTGTTTTTTTTCCATATATTTGTCTTTAACATTTTACTCTTTATTTTTTATTTTTTATAATTTACTGTCGTGATCTGCTTTTTCATTCCTTTCTTCCAACCCCATTCCTTTTTTTCTCTTTTTCAATCTCCAATCGATTAATCTCCCTTGAATTCTTCCTGTCATCTCTCCATGCTGTATCTGTGGGTTCTTGCCATCCTCCCCACTAACCAAGCTTCCTGAATTCTTGGTCACCTAGCGACACACCAATCATGTCACTGGAGCCATGTGACATGTCCTGTTTTGACGTCACACGACTCAGAGGCCTCAAACCTACAGTATTGTTGGATCTGACTTATTTAATGGGGCTTCTGGGGAAGCAGGATGAGCAAGGGACTCAGGGCCAACACCCTCATCCCAAGAAGAGATGCCCAGAAGAGAACGTGCCCTGTAGTGAGTTAGAACGTTGTTTGGATGAAGACATTGCCCGTGTCATGTCAGATGAAGACAGAGGGCTGATGGAGGATGAGAGGAAAGAATTTAAGGAGGAGATGGTTGAGAGAGACCCTTTGCGCTCACCATCCTCACCCAAAGATGCAGTGAGGACATTTGAACATCAGCGGTTGACCACCAGTCCCCTTCCCAATTCACCCCAGACTCCACAGACCCCCAAACCAGACCCCTTTGCCCTCGAGCTGAGAGCAGTCAGAGTCTCCTACCTCCTCCTTGGAGCTTTGAAATCCCTCGCTGCAGTTCTTAGCTGTGGGAAGTTCTCAGACTTGCTCTTGGTGCCTAAACCTGACCCTCCCACCTGCCTCATGAGTCCCTGCCCCAGCCCTAACCCTGACCAGGCCAAGGCAGGCAGCCCACCAGGGGATGAGAGTGCTGAACTGAGGTCGGTATTGCAGTATGTGGTCCGGAGCATGGTGAAATGGGCAGTCAGGTCCTGTCCCATCGAACAGAGCGTGTGTCTTGCTGACCTGGAGAGGGCCCAGGTCATGATCTACAAAGGAGCACTCAGCAGGCTGCAAGGAGACAAAGGAGCCAAAGAACGAAAAGGTAGGTAGCTTTTTGGCTTAGATTTAGGATTCTTTGCTAATTTAGTTTGTTGGCTTTCAATTTAGGGTTATAATTAGGTCAAGGTTTTCTTAGCATGCTTGTACTGTATGTATGCTTGTACTGTTTGACGTTGAGACACATTATAGGTTTAGAAATGTGTGTCATGTACTGTAAATGTTATAAATGTACATTTTTTCCTACCTCGTCCTTACAGAGTCGGGCCACCACTCATCTTCTCAGCCCATTTCCAAGTCCTCCAGCTCTGTCTCCCTCTACAGCACAGGTTCAGAGGGCACTAACATATTTGGCCAATCAAATGGAGCCTCTGCCTCATCCTCTACTAATGACTTAACTGCCTCTCTGCTGACGGCTCTGCAGGCAGATGGCCTGGATAATTTCAACCCTTTCCTTCCCATCAACCTCCTGCAGTGAGTACAGATGAGCACTAATTACAAATGTAGACATGTTTTTTTTTTGTTTAACAGTGAATGAAGTTGAATGAAATGTTGGTTGAGAGACATTCAAACTAAATGTGTAATCAAAAATATTCTCGTCAGAAACAAACTTGCTCAAACAAAAAGTTATTGGCAATTCTCAAGTTACTGATGGCTACAGATCTTTATCTGTTCGCACAGTAGCAGCAGCGCATCTGAGGTCCAGGGGATGGGTGAGTTAGGTCGTGTGAGTGTGTGTGAGAGAGAGAGAGCGAGAAAGAGAGGGAATCTGACTGCGCTGTGTTGTACCCAGGCTGCAGCTCTACCTGCCTGTGCCTGCCCTAACCTACTGTAGCCAGCTGACCATAGTGGCAATGGCATTACTGCTTTTCAGAGGCGAGCAGACAAACAGCTACAGCACAATACATCATAGTTCAGCTCAATTAAAAGTGCAAAAGTACACAATTTTTATTCTGTGCATGCAAGTGTTAACCTAGTTTGGTTTGGCAAGACAAATGGAAGACTATTTTTATCTAGAGGGAGAACAACCGTGGGTGCAGCCTTTCAGTAGAAAACAAATTAGAGCTGTCTCCAAGAATAGTAATTGTCTCCTGAAAAGACTAGTTTCTCAGCATTTCTCATGTACCACGGACCAATGTGAGTTGATACCACAACTACCAGTCTCGAGCAAAGTATTTCATACATTTCAAATGATTCACAAAGAGAATACATGCTTGATTTATCCAAGTGTCTAGAGGTTAAATCAAGCACACCTTTAAATACTGGATACTTCAGATATGTTTGCCCATGTCGGACTGATATTAGTTTAGCACTGTGTTGTTGTTATTGTATTTATCTTCACTCCCTTTAGGCAGATGGTGCTAGCTCGGTTTCCTACACTCACCGGCCTGGTTAGCACTCCCCCCATGCTGCACCCTTGCTTCAGCCTGGCCAGCTCTGCTTCTTGTGAGGTCTTCACAGAACAGCAGACCAGCTTCATGGAGTCTGGTCCCTGCAGCACACAGGCCAGAAGCAGCCTGGGTAAGAACAAGCACAGAGACGTTACTGGGAGAAAAGCTGTAGAACTCTAGAAGAACATATACTTAAACTTACTGATAACCAAAGGAACATGTGCAGCACCATACTGTGTTATAGAGAATAATCATTTTGCTAGTAGCTCTGTTCTGAATAAATTATTTTCATATGCTCGTATCTTTTCAAATGAGCTATTGAATTGACAGATAAAAAACTGAATCAATCTCAACACCTGCAGCTTAGTAAAAGTAGGAAAGCAGATTACTCAATGGGTACTGTCTGTCTGTTTGTTGCATGGTCTGAAATGTTCAACTTAATTAGTCACGACTGTGATTTGTTGCCCAAAACAGCATGTGTTTTGCTATAACAAAACATGTCTGATGCATGCGCTCACAGTTTGTGCGCTCACATGCTTGAATGACACCATTCTTTTTCCTAATTTGGTTGGTGTTGTAAAATGTTTCCTAACAATGTTGTGAAGTGCATTAGACCGAGTGTATTTGTTCTGATACATTAGGATTAATAGGCTGAGTTGAGTGGTTATAGATGTAGTTCTTCTCATTTATTATGGATTCATAATGAGTTTGGCTTAGTGTGCTTGAGTGGTTTCTTGGTCATTTAAGTTGAGGAATAAATATTAAGAGTAAGCAAAATTAGAAATAATTGATTATCATATTGTAGCTGTTGGATTTCATTACAATCTGAAAATATGAACGGTAAAAGGTGGATGTGGGCTTGTTTTTGTTTTCTGTTTTTTTCTATTCTTTTCCTTTTTTTCTCCTCAAATACTAGAAAGGACACAAATGTTTGTCGCTGGTCGGTTGCTAGAAATGGGCTTCTCTATGAGACATATCTACCGGGCCATGGAGGCAACAGGTACTCCTGTGCAGATTATGTCTGAAATCATTGAATTTATGCATCATATATTTTTTTCCCCTGGGCTTTAAAATGTGTTCTCTGCCATGTTTATAGCTTTTTAAGTTATTGGAATGTAGGAAATTAGTAGTTAATATTTAAGTTTATCAATATTGTTTTTTGTTTTTTTTATTCCTTGGATAGAAGATTCTTAGATTCTTTATAGGATTAAGACAATATTTTTGGGGGTGAGAATCGCCAGAGGCATCCTAAATGTATTAACAAGATACATGTAAATAGAAAAGCCTTATTTCTACTACTAATAATTGTAATATATGCAATAACACACTATGGTCAGATTCACTATTGTTTGAATTTCATAGATTTTATTATTTTTTAGGTTTTAATTAAAAAATAAATGATTACATACAATTACAGTTTGTTCAGGCATCTTTATTTCATTTTCAGGAATATCTTTGGATGGACTGATATTAGTTTTATACTATAGCCTTGGAATAAAAGTGAAAATATCAATAGTTGACGTAATGCTTATACCATATTATAATTATATTATGTAGTATAGATATTTCACCTTTATTCATTTATTATTTCATATTTTACCCCCAACCCTATATATCAGGTGGATTAAACAAGATATTTTAGCTGGTAAATGCCTGTACTGTAGAAGGGAAGTTTAGGTTTTCAGAATGAGTAGAGTGAGAGCATGTTAGAAGAGCATTTGTTTCTTTATCACAATGTCCAAATATGCATGCTAATGTTGTGGGCACCACCTTTTTTATTAAGTAGGTTCATTACTCTTACTACTATTACTCTTAACTATTACTCTCAACTCCCCACATTACTCAAATGTTAGGCTGAGCTTCACCTATCACAAATCTCACAAACTAACCCTTCCATCCTGAATGAATTGGTTATGCAGCACTCTGTGACTCAACTTCATTTTCAACTCCTTCACTTTGTGGAACCTTCTTTGTGGTTCCTCCCAGATGTATCAGGTGAGGCGGACTCCCGGACCTTTGATGTGTTGGCCAGCTGGATGCTACAGCACCCCTTGGCCGATGAGCAGCAAGCACCTGGATCACAAAGACTGGAGGGTGCTACTGACACCCGCTCCCCAGATGGGCCAGAGACAGTACAGTGTCCCGAGGCACCCACTAATGAACCCAATGAAAGGTCAGGGATTGAAGAAACAATGACATTTTGTAGTTGTTATTGGTACTATGGAGGTCAATATAACCAGTATCCTGCATGTTACGGTCATTTGTCAACAGCCTGTTACCAGGACTTGACTTGGTAGAAAGGGAAAACTTCTTGGATGTCCACTTGACCAGGAACAGACCTCCTCCAGCACGGCGACGGCGCTCTGGCCTGGGTCAGAGAACCTCATTCAGAAGAGCAGGTCAGAATCACAGCTTAGGATCAAAAGGCGTATTCCACATAACCGCGACGTCCTGGGTTCAAATCCAGCCCGGGACCTATATCGCATGTCTTCCCTCCTTTCTCACCCAATCTTTCCTGTCTCTCTACTCTTAATTTGCGTATCCCATCTGTGTTTGATCAGGTACTAGATAAAAGACTAGACTTAAAGTAATGTAAAATAAATTACTTAATAATACAAACTTACAAGCTGTCATCATGACTCAACATCATAGCCTCCCAGGGACGCTGACACTGACATCCCACTGTGGACTTTCTTTTGTGCTAAACATTATCTTGGTCTCCATCCTCTTTCAGACTTGCCATCACCCATCGCCCCTGTCCCTCAGCAGTACCAACAGGACCCAGGGGCTTCTGATTGGCCAGAGCAGGTGGAGTTCCACCCCTACTCTGTTGAGGAGGAGACTGAACTGGGATACATGGATGACCCATACCATGAAGAAACCTATGAGGACCTGCTCGCCCCTGCCTTCTTCAACTTTGAGAGAGATGCACTCCAGATGGTGGAGGTGACACTCACTAGCGCAGCCTGAGTTGGACAAAAAAAAATCACATTGTGATTATTTTGATAAATATTTGAATTGCGATATGACACACATTGGAGTCTAAACATCATATTTCATGTAATGCATGTTGACAATTTCATTTAATTTAATTTCACACCTTTATTTGAGACTCGAAAAGGGCACTGAGGCACATTCACCTCATCCACAGCACCGCCGACTGAACAACAGAAACAACAATACAGCAAAATCAGATAAAATAATTGCAGTTCAAGTCAGAAAAAGCAGAAGTCATATTTTTAAACTCTACAATTGATGGGAGCACCTCCAGTTTCAATAAAGACTGAATGTCGGAGCAGCAAATGAGAATGCTGTCCTACCAAGTTCAGTATTACAATAATATTATAGGCAATAATAACTCTACCTACTAAAATTGACTTTTGATAAAAAGGGTTATCAGCCTAATAAGTGGCCACCCACAACAAACAGATGCTGACTTCCTACTCTTTATTGTTCTTGTAGGTATGCTATGTGTTTTTGTGGCTAGGCTGGCCTTGTTTATGTTTGAATCAAGCTTGCAGGCCTGTACTCTGATTCCTCATATCCATGTCCTCCCTCTTTTTTTTTTTTAGGCTGGAGAAGAGCTCAGTCAGATGATGAAGTGTGAACTGTGTAACACCCTCACCCTGCAGTTCAACAATCACATGAAGCGCCAACACCCGGGCTGTGGGCAGAGTGCTGCACGTAAGGGCTACGACAGCTCAGGGGCCTATGTTGACGTCTGGTTCAGAGGAGAGTGCGGCTCCAACTTTCCATTCTACCTCCTCTGCAGCTCCTGCAGGGAAAAGTATCTGGCTGCAAACCTGGGGGAACCAGGTTCAAAACATGATAGGTACAATAGAAATATGGCATACAAGTGTATTGCATATTGTATTTAATAAAAAATAAATAAAAAAATTGTCTACAACGCCAAAATATTCAGCAAAAGTCAAGGCAGTTGAATACTGAAAGCACTGTGTTGAGAGAGAGATACCCTTAAGTAAATTATTATTGTTGTTTCCTTTTTCCTTAGGATTAAAGGACTGACATATGATTTGATTGGCCAATTAGACAGCACCTCTGAAGGTAGGGAATGTAATCTACTCGATTTCTACCCCTGCACTGAATGTCACCGTCACACTGCGTGAAGGCAAATTATTTTATTTGTATATAAGATCAATGGTTCTTCTATGTGTCCCACTCAGATGATTGGGAGATGGGCCACCAAGATGACTGTGACACAGACAAGCTGACAGGCCTGGAGGACTTTGGTGTCTTGCTGAGACCACTGGGATTGACTGAAAAGAAGCTAGTGCCAGATCCCATTGCCTTCATTGAGCCAGATCCCCTGGGAGCCCTGGTTCACAGCTCTGCTGACCATATGAGAGCAGTGGTTCCCAAAGGTACTGGATGGTTTATACACTAGGTCTAGTTCAGGTCTAGTATCACCCCAAGTATCAACGTTTTAATTGCAAAACCTAACGCGGCACGGTGGCGCAGTGGTTAGCATTGCTGCCTCACAGCAAGGAGGTCCTGGGTTCGATTCCCAGCTGGAACAGGGCTTTTCTGTGTGGAGTTTGCATGTTCTCCCCGTGTCTGCGTGGGTTTCCTCCGGGTGCTCCGGTTTCCTCCCACCATCAAAAACATGCCTGTTAGGCACATTAGGTCAGGTTGGCCCAAAGTGGCGGCGCGAGCACTCACAGCGGCTCAGGACTAACCCTCCATTCTGGCCTCGCAATTTCGTTGTACGATTCATTTGTATAATGACAATAAAAGCTGTAAAATAAAAAAATAAAAAATAAAAATGATTCGGGGAAGCTAAAATGGATTCTGCTTTACGGAGGGTTTGCTGGTTGCAGTATTGCAAAATGTGAATGAGACAACAGTTAACCTTGTGATCTAGCCAACAATCAGGGACCCTACATAGCACAATTATTCCAAAAGCAAGGCAAGGCAATTTTGTCACGAATCCTTGTGGATTTGTTCCAGCAGCATCTGTGTCTTGTCTGTTCATTCAGGATTGTGCAACACG
>CABFOS010062359.1:0-12320 GCA_900660315.1 Diretmoides pauciradiatus | reverse complement strand
AGGTGTGTGTGTGTGTGTGTGTGTGTGTGTGTGTGTGTGTGTGTGTATGTGTGTGTGTGTGTGTGTGTGCTGACCTATGTACCTTTGAATCTGCGTCGGCTGTGTGTGTATGTGTCCAGACATTGGTAGCTGGCTGCAGCTATTTGGCTTCCAGCTTCACAATGTTGTCCCAGGGTTCCCTAAGCCTGAGGTGGGCAGAATGGAGCAGGCTTACGAACTGATGAAGACCCAGACCAAGACTCAGGACTGGGACTCCAGCAAGGTGAGCTGTCTGTCAGCACCAGTACACTATACCTCACAGTCAACTGCAGTAACCAAGCCCAATGACCTCAGTGGCACATTGAGTGATGACCCTTTGACTTTACTGTCTAACTTCATAATCAACAGTGCATTCTACCTTCTGAAGGATCAAAACGACGAAAAGTAATATCATTTGTTTTGATCTGTCTTCGCTCTGCTGTGCTTTCAGGTGGCCTTGGGGATCCAGTGTGAGCTGCAGAGACAGCTGAGGAGTTTCATCTCACTGGAGAGGTTACCTTTGGTCTCTGAGCCTGTAGGTTCAACATGCCACCGACCCAAACGTCCTCCCCCCTTTGGCTCCCGACCTTCCCTCCTTGGCCCCAGCATCCGATTTGCCGTCTACCATGGACGTGTCAGCGCTGAGGTCATTGGTGTGGCCAGTGAGGACAGCCGTCGGGTGGCAGCCATTTTGAACGGCGCTGTCCACCTGAGTGGGATGATTTTTACCGTGCATGGCTGCGACACACATCACTTCCTTCAGTCCCGTCCAATTGAGGAAGACCTGGCGCTGGGGTTAGGAGTCGGGGGGCGTGTCCTAGAGAGCGGGGTCAATGTGAGTGTGTCTCAGATGAGTGCCACGGTGAACGGCAGGACTCGTCGATTCGCTGACATCACCCTCCAACAGGGGGCACTGTGTCTGTGTGTGCGCTATGGTGGGAGTGAAGAGGAGGAGAGAGTAAGGGTGAGAGAGGAGGCGCGGGGGAGAGCAGTGGATAGGGCCTGGGAGAAGGAAAGGAAGAGGTTGGAGGAAGGAGATGGAGGGAGCAGGGTGTGGAGCGAGGCAGAGAAGCAGCAGCTACTGTCTGGAGGACGGGTTCAGGGTTACGACGGCTACTACTCCCTGCCCATAGAGCAGCAGCCGGAGCTGTCCGACTGCCCCTCCAACATCCACTTCATGACACTAAGCGAGGTGGGGGGCAGGTAACAGAGACACACATGCAGTCCCCCACCCCCACCAAAGACTGCCTGTTTCTACTCTACTCTGATTTGTTCTACTGTTTCTATACTGTATCAAAAAAAAGAAGAAGACGACAATAAAGAAGAACAAGAAGAAGAAGAGAGATTGGGGGGGAAAAAATATTTCCAAATGCCTTTAATTGTGACAAAATGATGGTATTTTATTATTATCGTCTAGTTTCTCCAATTTCTTACAGTGGCACAAGCAGTGTGGTTTGGCTGTGGCTTTGCTTTTTGTATCCAGACTCGCCTGGGACTGATTTACTGACCGACCGACCGATTGACTGACTGACTGTCATTGCTCTCTCGACACTGTTCATCATATTGGACTTTCTGTTCAACTCCAGTGAACTGTAGAAATTAAAACAGTAGGATTTCCAGTGAATAATCCTTGTCCTGATATGAACTCAGCTCAAGAGCTCTCTGGTTGCCATTTGATTTATTACATGGTTTACCTCGGATATACTATCGTTTACATATTGTGTAAGAGAGGCCTTGTCAACTCTGACACTCCCCTTTAGAGAAGGAAACCTGTTTTCTGCCTCTGGTGTGCTCCAACAGTAGTTTGTATGAGTGTGTATACTAAGATCAAGAATGTACATAGCCAGTGCTTTCACACTGAAAAAAGTGCTCAACTGTTGTTCATAAGTAAGTGTCAGTATTGTTAATCAATAGAAAAACAATTACATTTTTGCAAAGAATTATACATGGCTATAGTAAATATTCTCGCTGAAAAATCTGACTTTATTGGGTTACAGTGCTGATTAAAGTTATTATGTGTGAATTACCTGATTGCTCCCTGGGATTTCATTGCATTGTTGCTTATTATTTCTCTATGTCTCTGCTCTTTTGTTCTCTCTCTGTGTCTCTGCACTTTCCTCTGTCTCTCCTACACACATTTGTTGTGCGCTCTTTGTTCTTGTTTCTGGAAGTTTGTAACTTTCAAATGTGCACTGCCGTTATCCCCCATGATTATGGCTCAAGCTGAGATATGCATGAGAAACCTGCGTCTGTCAGAAGAGAAGAAGAAAAAAACAGAGGAAGGGAAAAAGAAATGTGACAGCTGAGGCTCAGCGAGTGGGT
This sequence comes from Diretmoides pauciradiatus, assembly GCA_900660315.1. Lineage (NCBI taxonomy): Eukaryota > Metazoa > Chordata > Actinopteri > Trachichthyiformes > Diretmidae > Diretmoides > Diretmoides pauciradiatus. The sequence continues at coordinate 9,980 of CABFOS010062359.1, read as the reverse complement.
GGTGAGTGCAGAAGGGGCAGGACCTGGAGTTGGCTGTGCTGTTCTCTACAGCTTGTCTCCTCTCATTAGGAAATGCCAATCAGACTACATGTGAACCACTTCCAAGCCAGTCCCCAAAAAAAGTTTTAAAAGTTTTTTAGTTTTTTTATCTAGCTAACACTAATCCACCCCGCGTCTGTCTGCCTTTCCCCCATCCTCCACCCTCCCTCCGTCACTGTACCATCTGCCCATCATTAATTGTTTGTGTTTCTCTATGGGCTGTGGATGACAGAGCTGCACTATGCATATGCTCTGACTGTGAGCAGGTGATATGATATGTTCCTGACTAGCACTTTGCTGTTCATCTGCAATACATGCACCTTCACTTCTAAACCATATGCTCCACTAGCTGTTGTCCAACCTCATCTCCATGGTGAAAAGATGGAGGGTCTGGTTGCTAGGAGACAGCCGCTCTTCCTTGAGGAAGAAATGTGCGTGTGTGCTGAATGGATGCGCTCTCTCTCTCTCTCTTCCCCTTGTGTCTCCTCTCTTTCACCCTTTCTGTGTGGAGCCGGTAATGTCAATCAGATGAATGATAGATTTCCCCCTCTCTGGCAGTCAGCATTCTCTCCATGGAAATCAGAATTTCAATATGTCAAATTGAATTTTTGTTCCACGTTATACGTCAGATAGAGACTGGTGTGTATAGCCGTGCATGTGTGACCTCATTTAAAGAGTTTATTTCAACCAATGTCATTTATTTTCTTCGCCATTCACACAGCTGAATTGTATTAAGAAACCAAAGCACAATATTTGTTGTCAACTTATGTATGCCCTAATGGATATAAATGTTTCAGCAATTGAATATTTTACATCTGAACAACGCCTCAGGAGTTATAGGGTATTTTCTTTGCTGCAAACAAAACTGTGCTTTTGAATCACTGCTAGAACCTAAATGACTAATCATCATGAGCATTTTCCATACAGAATTTAACAAACAATTGGACCTTTTGGGTAAAGCTAAGAAAAAACTATACAAGAATTAGAAATCTACTTCAAACACACACAGCATGCAAAATACAATGGTAGGTACAATGCAAAACCATATTTTATCATCACTCTGACTTCACAGTATTTTTACTAAACAATTACCTAAACAGCAATTGGCCTAAATAGTATATCATTATCAGATCTACTATTTCTCTTAACCTCCCAGGCAAAAGCGTGTCCCTAACCAAGAGCTTGCCGCACCTTTTTCTTGTTCCTGTTCTGTCCCTGAGCAGCTGGCGGTTGCTGGAGGAAAGGGCTCGGGCTGCTTTGTGTTAGTGACAGGCTATTACATGGTGGCTGTGCCTCGGCGTGTGTCTGCGCCCGTCTCTGGGCAGTGACCGGGTAGAGCAGACGCATGGCAATTCCTTGGTCAGGCTTCTGGAAGGCTGCTATCAAGTTCTCGATTTTCCGGAAATATCGCTTCTGCACACCAGGAACGGTCTGAAAAACAGAGGCAGAGGAGGAGGTACAGTGGCCTCTCCATCTCCATCTCCATCTCAACATCAAACCCCACAGGGAAATGAAGAGGACAGCACAGGTGTTCTCTTGTCTCTTCCCCTTATAAAGATATCGGATTCATCAAAGTACAGAGAGAAACGCACCTTATCACGCTATCCTCGGCTGCACTTTGATTGTAACACTTCCACTGGTTTTCAAATCAAATCAAGAAGACTTTTTTAGAGTCATTTTTATGAACCTGTCCCACTGAAGGCAGACGAAGAAATGTCTATAGTTAAACAATATGTATGCATAGAAATTCTACAGTAATATGCCGTGTTCAAATCAATCATTGCTGTAGACAGAAACCCATTCAAATGCTTTTAAGAAATTATAATTATATTATATTGAATTTGCTATACTACAATAATCTTCATAAATATACTAATAAATCAGTTTGCTAGATCTCCATTAGTTCAGCCTCACGTGCTAAATTAAGGAAATCTACAGTAGATTGCCTACTAAATTACAGTTGCTTCAGAGGGAATTCATCCCCCTGAGCTTTTTTTGTTAGTCTACAAAAAGCATTTATTTTAGAATTCATGTGTGACATCTCGAACATTAAAATGTCAAAGTGAGAAAAATCACAGATAAATGTGAAATTCAAAATGACAACAGAGGACTTTTTAATGTGGTTTCAATAAATATAAAATATGTTATTCATCTCCACGCTGCAACAAAGATTTTCTACTTCGTTGTTGCACAGTGTTTTCCATTGTGTCTGTCTTGCTGATATGGCCATGTGGCTTCAACAGGATAGACAAGTGTGTGATATGTGGTTAATGTTGATCTTTGTGTTGTTAAGATTGAATCCATTACAAAAATTCTACTCCACTTTGAAAGAATGGAGCACTTACAGGAAAGAAAGTTTAAGTTTATCATTGAATATTTGTAAATGACTGGACCTTTAAAAGTAAATTTTTGTCGACGAATGGCTTAGTTCACCTGCTATCCTTTAAAAAGTAACAATTTGTTTTCATTCTGTCAATGAAAACGATCACGTAAGAGTAGTTGTCAGGTTTTTCCAATGGTGAAAATCCTGTTTCAGTATGGAACTCAAAATCGTTTTGAAATCAATCAAATGGAGTAAACACTTTCCATAGCACTGATGTTTCCTTCTACCTGAGCCCATGAGTGTTGCCTTTGTTTCCCAGAGTATTTCATTAAAGTGATTGATATTGCACATGAATAATGTACGGTCTGTAAGGTCAGGTCTTTTCTGTTCTGTTGATGCTGTCAGTAAAATGTGCGGGGGACAAATTACAACAACATCTCTCTTAGTTGTCAGACAGAGACATCATTGTCTTCGTCTCTATACAGCCACTTCTCTGGGTGTTTGCCAACCCTCAGTGCTGAATTACATATCCCATCAGAAATGCTGTCAAACGCAATTGTATGTTTCCCATCTCTAGTGTATATATTAATGCTCATGCCGTGGTGTGCTCTTGTGTTTGAGGGGGAGCTACTGTCTCCGGTGCGTTACTGCTAAAGGAAAGCAATGGACCCAGTTCTCACTGCTGTCAAGCCTCAAAAACTATGTTTGCCTCAAATTCATAGCTTGCTGAATGAGTTTTGCACTGAAACAACCTCCATATCTGATACATGCAGTACCCATATCTGATACATGCAGTACCCATATCTGATACATGCAGTACCCATATCTGATACATGCAGTACCCATATCTGATACATGCAGTACCCATATCTGATACATGCAGTACCCATATCTGATACATGCAGTACTCATATCTGATACATGCAGTACTCATATCTGATACATGCTGTACTCATATCTGATACATGCAGTACCCATATCTGATACATGCAGTACCCATATCTGATACATGCAGTACCCATATCTGATACATGCAGTACCCATATCTGATACATGCAGTACCCATATCTGATACATGCAGTACTCATATCTGATACATGCAGTACCCATATCTGATACATGCAGTACCCATATCTGATACATGCAGTACCCATATCTGATACATGCAGTACTCATATCTGATATATGCAGTTCAGGCAGAGGACAAAACAGATGTACAGCCATCTAGTATGGAGGTACATACTGTAAGAAGAAGGTTTTGTAAAATACAAAATGTCTCACCTCTGCCGCCCATGAGCCTCCGTCATCCAAGTGGAGTCTATAAGTGTAAACGTATCCTTCATACCTGCATGCACACACACACACACACCAACAGCGTGTTGAAATAGGCCGTTTGATCCTGCCATCACTGCTCCTCTGAGACGCTGTTCATTTCACACTCAATAACAGACCACATTAAAAATAGAAACATTGCTTGGTAGTAATTATCAGCTGGTTTACGCCTTTGTGTCAACACAATGTTTATCTATATCTAAAAAACAAAACAAGTGTAAGGGTAAATCAATAATGGGGTAGAACAGCAGAAAATATGATTGCACGTGAAAGGAGCTGAGGCACCAGTAATGGCCTTGTCAAATTGGACCAAGACACGGTGTGTACAGTACAGTATACTCACAGCACACACAGGCAGTAGACGCCAGGCACACTGTCGCTGTTGCGGACCAGGTAGCAGCCGCCCCGGCCATCCTGAGCCAGCCGCCTCTCTCCCTCCTCCTTTCCGATGGCTCCATGGTACACGGGCAGCTTTTCCATCACGCCTATCCAGAGGCTGTAGACTCCACTGCCAGCTCTCTCCTTCAACTTATTAGCTACTGCAGGCAGGTCTTTGGACTTCACTGGGTGCTCTAGACTAAGTACACGGGTAAGGCAGCTGCTCAGGGTCTATGTTGGTGCGCTGGCAAGCAAACTTTCTAATTTTCCACTCTCTTACCCTGGGTGATAGCAGCTCTCTCTCACCTCTAACCTTTACGGCGTGGTGCTGCTCAGTCTGAGTCTTCCTCTCAAGGTCGCTCGCTCTTGCTCTCACACACACGCATGTAAAGCAGATTTGTATCATCTCTCAGGAAATGATTGTATTTTTCAACAGGAAATAACCTCAAAGCTTCAAACTGAGTATTTCCAAAACAGTAGAAATCACAAGAGAGGGATTTAAAAAAAGGGCAATGTCACACTTTTCACAGAGGAAAATATAAATTCTGCTTAGGCAGGAAGTTACACAATTTCCAGCTCATCTTAATAACAGAACTCTGCCTTTTTCCCCACCTTATTTTCCATTAATACAATAGTGATCGATGGTTTATTTCTCACATCTAAAAATATGATGCATGATAAAATAAAGACAATGAAGGGCAATTTATATTTATTCAGGCTTATTTAATAAATGGTTTGAAATGTTACATTAAAAATTGTATGTAAGCAATATAAATACAGACAAGTAAGGTTTAATTTCTGAAAATTATATCAACATTATGAATGATGTTTTACCTCCCAACTCACATTTTCACACCACATGGCCACATTGCGATAACACATGTGAAATATGTCACGTCTCACTGATTTGCACTCACATCTGCTCCATAGAATACTGAGGAAGAGTTTACCAAGAAGACATCTTGAACAGCAAAGAAAATCCATCACGTAAGTCTGTAGACCGGTGGTTTTCTGGGCTTCCCCTCAGACAAAGCTTGGAAAAAGGCGCCCCCCTCAAAATTAGTTTACTTGCTTAGTTTTGCTCAATTCCTGGATGTCCATGGGATCATGATTATGATATTTGATCCCATAGACACTCCCATAGATCCCATAGACAATTAAGCCAGGATAGCCTAAAATTGCTGTTTGACATAACTTCAAATTACACCAAATACATAAAAAAAGGTCTGCCCTATGGCATTTATTAGATTGTTACTCTGGGGAAAACAGTAAAGATTCCCCAAAACTACGTAGTTCTGAACTATCGCTTTAACCAAATCACACACATTTATTCTATTCTACGTGACCTCCTTTTGATAACTAATGTAATATCTTTTCACTTCCATTCACTGAGCCTCCCCTGAAACTGTTTGGAGCCCCCCTTGGGAGATCCGCCTCCCACTTTGAAAACCTCTGATTTAGACAATAAGGAAGCCTGTGGCCTTGTAAAGATCTGTGATCTGTCATTTTGAGATATGCATTTTTCTGGGTTTGGGTGTCTCTCAGTCACACCACCTACAGAGAGGCATTCAGACAACCAGATGCTCCTGTGACCAGCAGCTCTTGACTATTCTGCACAAGGTCGACCCTGTGGTTGTACAGTATCATTTTCAAATCCCCAAATATTCATTGCGCTTGCAGCTTTTTTATGCTAAATTCGTTGGGGAATCAGTTTTTATGCATTCAGAATTGTACATGAGTCATCAGTCTGTGTCTGGGCCATCTCTCCCATGGCACAGAAAGATCATGAGCAGTGGGATCTTGGGGCCATGTCTGGGTAAGCAGCCGGTGGCATCCCACTCATTGCATCTACAGCACTCTACCACCATCCAGTGGCTAAACTGGAAAGAAAGTCTTTGGTGGTCTTTTTGAGATTTAGTTCAGGTTGTTGGTGTAATCAATATTGGTACAGTATTCAAGAGTTCTCAAATTTAATATAGTTAGCAATGCTTCATTTTTTAGGCGTGAATTAAGAAATGTTCAGCGGTATCCATTTCACCATCTCGTCTCAGCTCAAAAGGAGACGGGCCAGGGTCAATGCAAAAAGCTGCAGATCCATACTGGACACAGATAGCACACAGCGATACATCATTCATTAGCTGGCGGCTCCCTCAGACCTGAATGCCAACACAAGTGGCTGGACTGGAATGCTTTATAAGGACATTAGTATGAGATTATGATATCTGGCCTTGATATGTATGGAATGCATGTGAGGGGGCCAGGAGGAGAGACAGGGTCTAAGTGTCCATCTGCTGGGCAGTCTTAATCCCAGGGCTCTGAGACACAGCTGGGGGATTGTCAGATAGAGAAAAGTACATCAACATTATAAAAGTGAATGGCTCTCGCAAAAATTGTGCATTTCTACGATCAGACTTAAATAGATCCCGTATTAATGGTAGTAGTGATACTATTAGCAGCAGTATACCATTATAATCAACATAGACAAAGAACTGGCATTTCTAGAGCATTTATTCACTTTATTTTGTACGTATTAAAAAACGTACAAGCTGCATTAGAGTTGCAATGATATTTAGACTACACAGAAATGTTACATCATTACACACATATTCTCTTCAAAGAAACAACAGCAAAGTGCTGTTATCACGTGAAAACCTTCTAACTCCAGTTTTGGTTATTTGGCTAAAAGTTAAGATATAACTTTAGTTGAAGGATTACATGGTCCTCTATGGTGTGAGAACATTCTGCGACCCTCGGGCTGAGGAAACCCGTTCAAACCCCATTGGATACACACAAGTACACTGTTGTCAAACCAAGGCTGTTTTTCTTAGTTTCTGGTTGACATTTTGGTGATACAAGGTTTTCATTTGACAGCGACGACAGACAAGAGTGGTTAATTATTGACCTTCTTATATATCTGTATCTCTTTAGATGTACTGCCTTGTGTGCTCTGTGGGAATTTGATTCAGTCAATCATTAATAACAGCTCAGTCTCACAGCCATGCTTATTGGAGCAGTTATTTGATGTTGGGATCATTATTTGTGGTGTGATGCCAATGGAAGGAAAGAGGGTAGGGTCTGTTCTGGGGCCTCCTAGGCAGGTCCAGAGGCCTCCACAATCCCCAAGTCCTTCAGGTCACTGAGCTTCCGGGAGAAGGAGCTGAGCCTGGTGCTGAAGGAGCCTCTCTTCTGGCTATGTGTTTCACCACGGGCCTTCAAACAAGCACACAAATCCTTGCAGAGGCCCCCGAGGCGGCCGCGGAAGTGGTTCCCAATAAAGCAATAGAGTACAGGGTTGATGGCTGAGTTGGAAAAGCCTAAGCAGAGGGTGAGAGGGGTGAGGGTATTGATGGACCATTCCACCCAACAGCCGCTGACACAGCCGTGGCTCTTCAGCACATCCAACAAGGTCACACAATGGAAGGGAAACCAGCACAGGAAGAAGGCTAGGACCACTGCAGCTACTGTCCACAATACCCTCTCCAGCCCCCTGCCCTCTAGGGGTCTGCCCCCACTGGAGCTGGGGTTCACACAGGCGGTGGGAGGCCTCTCTGCTTTACTACAGCCCCCCTGGGACTCCAGTGATTTACTGCCTGGGAGAGAGGGTAAGTTTGAAGGCTCCAGGGGCTTGTGGCTTCCCCACAGTCCTGTATCGGCCAGCAAATGTCTTCCTATCGCACAGTAGCAGGAAGAGATAACAAGCAGAGGCAGCAGGAAGGCTAGAAGGATCTTCATCCAGGCCAGACCCAGAAACCATTTCTGGTCAGTATAGAGAATCGCACAGACCTCCACCCCAAGCTCCTCTATGTGGTGAGTGTCCCTCAGAGCCAGGTTGGGGGCTGCACTAGCACAAGCCAGGATCCACACCAGAATACATGTGAGCCGTGCAAGTTTGGGGTCTCGTGCACTTTGGGAGCGAAGTGGATGCACAATGGCCAGGTAGCGGTCCATGCTCATGCATGTGATGAAGTAGATAGATGCATAGAGGTTGAGGTGAAGGAGACCTCCACATATTTTACAGGCCACCTGGCCAAAGGGCCAATGGTAGCCCAGGGAGTAGTATACAGCCCACAGCGGCAGAGAGAGTAAGAACAACAGATCAGAAACACACAAGTTCAACATGAAGGTGTTAGCTACTGTTCTCCTGGCCCCACTGCCATGGGCCAACACACAAACAGCCAGGGCATTGGCCACGGTGCCCAACACACAAATGATGCTGTACAGAGTGGGGATGAGAGTGGTCTGCGGCAGACTGGGCCAGTCTGGGCAGAGAGGAGCAGAGGGGGACATGGATGTGTTCATGCTGCCAGGAAGTTCTGTAGGGGAGGAGGGGGAGGAGGAGGAGTTCAAGAGGGAGAGGTCATTTGCGATGGCCATCATTCATGGAGCTGTTGGTACTCTTCAGTCACACGACCTGACTTCCCTCCTTTCAATTTTCCAAAGTCAGCTGGAAACAAACAGGAGAGTATTCAAAATCATGCTACCATTTATGGATAAAACCGCGGCTATTTATAGAATAATCATACCTAGACGATAATGTTTCTTATTTGACTCAAGTGTTGTCTTTCCCTCTTGATAACACATTGCAGCTGTAATAAAGGACATGTGACAGGATTTCTGACAGCTTGTTGGATTATATAGTTACATGTCCAGAAGGAAGAAAAAAGTTATGAGATTGATCAAAACCATATAAGGAAAAGAACGATACAAAATTGCACTTTGTATAAATTGGCAACTTAATTTCAGGTTCTATAGTGCTGAGAGGAAAAGAAAACTTAAAAGTCATGGAGAGTAATCACATTACATTTCTGAAACGGTGTTATCCAGTGTATTGCATTACTGATTGCAATTTCAAGCAGGTACCGTCAGTAATATTAAGCAACTTAATTTAAATGTTACTTTCCCAACACCTACCATACCTGGTGAGGAATACCAAGCAACTCAATTTAGTGACAGAAACTAAAAAGTAAATCTCTTCAAAATGACCAAAAAGCATTTAACATTTTACATACCTACGTAGAGAGTGAGCTCCCAATCCAAGGAGTTAGAGATTTTCAAAGCGTTGTTTGGCTAAAGTCCATGTCCTGATATTTTCAGTTGTCCTCGACTCCTCTAAGAGCAATCTATGTGTCTCAGTACCCTAAAGAGACCATATCCCTACTCTGTGTTTATAAGTGTGTGGAGAAAGCAAAGACTGGAGGCACGGAGAAGCCAGATGGGGTTGGGGTCTTATAGCCCCCAAGAGTCTCTTGATGATTGCACAATAGGGAAGTTGCTTACACGTCACATCTTCATCGTTACCAGGGGGCTGGACTGTACCTGGACACTAGCCAGGCTGCAAGAGAGAGAGATAGGGAAGGTGAACGGGAACTTTCTCTCTCTCTCTCTCTCTCTCACACACACACACACACACACACACACATGCAATGCACACACTGATACACTCCCTCCCTCCCAGTTTCTACCACAAAAGGCCAAAAAACTGTAAATCAAGTCAAGATGTGTAAGAGACTCTCATGGTTACAGTAATAGCTATGTCTCCAGTATCCATCATCCTGAGCACATGGAGCCACGCATCATACCTGATCATAAGCAGGACACCAATGTGCCTGTGGTGTTGAACTAAGAGCCCTAAACTGTCCCCAGCAGGGCCTCTGACCTGAAGAAGGGAGAGTATGTGTTAATTAGCAGAGCTTCTTGCTTTGTTATGAATGTGTCATATTCTCACTGCCAGCGGTCAGATAAGCCATGGGAAATATTTACTTTGTCTCAACGGAAGTCAAGTCAGCCACTGGGAGGGGAGGGGAGGGGTGGCGGTAGGGAGAGAGGGGGAGGCAGAGTGGAAGATGAATGAGGAGGAGGAGGAGACACTGCAGGGAGTGAAGAAGAAGATGAGAAGGAGAAGAGAAGG
>CABFOS010062355.1:19658-31836 GCA_900660315.1 Diretmoides pauciradiatus | reverse complement strand
TACACTCTTTCCCTACACGACGCTCTTCCGATCTGTTAGTACCTCCTCCTGTGACGTTAAACCCCCTTTGGTGACAATATCCCCCCTCCTGTGACCGCTGTCTGGGCGCATTCCACCCGTCCGAGGGACGTTTGGTGGTGATAGGGCTGTTTTATGTCTCCCACTTGCTGCCTTGTTCCTGCGCTACTGCTTTCCACTGTGTGTGTGTGTGTGTGTGTGTGTGTGTGTGTGTGTGTGTGTGTGTGTGTGTGTGTGTGTGTGTGTGTGTGTGTGTGTGTGTGCCTCCATGCTGTGTGTATCCATGCTTCACACACAGAACAAACATTACTTAAAATTCCTACTGTAGCTGGCACTAACTGAAAATTGACAGTTCTGAGTACAGTTCCAGTTACCAAACGTATTAGTTGGATCAATTGTTGCACTTATCAGTCAAACATCCACGATTTGACAATGAATTAACCCATTTGATGAGAAAACAATGTTTTTCACATGCATCTCAGGCCATTTTTGGGCATGGACAGACCTGAACCTGTCCCCGATGAGCATATTTGAGATCTAATCTGGACAACAGGACATGGTTCCCCCAAAGTAGGCTTATTCACAGCAGTAGACTTTACGCGCTTGCGTATGTACGTGTAAGAAAAAAAGGGTAGGACGGGGGAGTTGTGGGATAAGCAAGAGGCTTGAAAAGTGCAACTGAAGGCGGGTATATAAATAAATGAATGAGCCGTGATCTCTTCAGCGGCATGGATGAATCTACAGTGAGTCCTACTAGTCAAGAGCTGTTAGCACTAGCGAACAGACGTGTAATAATAATAACCTTTATTTGTATAGCACCTTTCATACACAGACATGCAGCTCAAAGTAGCAGGATCATATGAGGCACGTGCAACTAAATGTTGTTGCCTTTGAGCTTAAGAACAGAACACAACTAATCTTGGCTATATTTTTAAAACATATTACTGCAAAGATACTTCTGACTATACTTTTTGTTGCGTTACTTGCTTATTGTAGTCACTTTTTGGACAAGTAACTGGTAGGTCTTAGGGAGCAACAGGGCGCTCCTTTCTTTGTCATCCATTATTAACCAGATATAAGAAGCTCTGACTTCCTTTTAACAAAATGAATCTTTCACACTGTCAGTTAAATAAATGACCATATCACAGACAGCTGCATGAATATTAATATGGTTATCATGTAGTTTGCACTGGATATTATCTGTCTTATATTTTACACAGAACTTTCTTTTATGTAAATATTATTGTCTAATCGACTCTAAGACTAGCCCGATGGGCTGAAAGAGATCCAAATGAAGTCAAAATTAGGGATGCATGATATTGAAATTTTGGCCAATAACCGATTATTTCCATGGTCATATCGACCAATATCGATACCCCTATTGCATATTGATGTCTGTCCGACAACGATAATACATTTCAAGTAATTATCAGCCGATATCGATATGACGACCAATATATCATGCATCCCTAGTCAAAATACAATAAATGCCCAGGCAGAATAAGCTGAAAATCCTAGATGACCAACATTATATGCAACCAGTAAAAAGGAAGTACAGTCAGAGTGTCATAGTGCCCTGACAATATACCAGTTCCACTCTAGTGATTATGTAAGAAAGAAATTCTAGTAAAAGATATAAAAATAACAGCTAAGGGAAGACGTCTGCAACTGCCTGGGGTGAGGATTGTAACATGTTTGTCAACCATAGTCTCTCTCTCCAGACAAATTGTGTATGTGCTTGTTTATTTTCACCTGTGTGGCCAGGCTTAGCACCTGCTGCACCAGCTCCTGGGTCTCAGTCGGCTTTTTCAGGAACAATTTGACTATGGCTGTCAGTAGCTGCAGCTGCACCTAGAGGATCCAGTGGACACAAAGATCACAACTCCTCATCAATACCACGACTCGTAAAAGCTAGCGTGAGTACAGGTTTCATTTAGCCTACAAATTAAATATAGTGATACGGCCCATCTCTCAGCTGATGTTTTTATCATACAACAATTAACATACTAGCTCCTTTCTCAGGGCTTAACATGCCACATCCTGCCAGAGAAAGAACAGTGTGAAGCTAAATCAGGCCTCTGGTGTAAACTCACTGACATTGACTGGAGAACATGAATATCATCTGCACATTAATTAAGGCCTTCTTTTTCATTCAAACGAAGATTGTACAATTAAGGTACAATTGAGTCTGAAGAGAATACTCGCACATTATTGCAGAGGTTTCCATCGAAACAACTTCATAGATGTATCCTCTGATGAAGGTAAGTAATTTAGACTGAAAGCTCAACAATATGGTGGAAAATAAAATATTGGCAGAAAAATCTAGGCTATACATACTTTTGTTTGCAAAATTAAGCAACATTCTGCTGACTAGAAAGAAGCAAATTGCAGTAGCAACAACAGCACAAAAGGGTGTAATGCATTTGTACCCTTCAAAATCCCTTTACAGCCAATAGAAAATTCTCCGACGCATTAATATGGGAATTAGTCTATTGCTTAGGGTGAACTCTCCAAACGAGGCCTAATCCCAGAACAAACTGCAGCATAATACTCTACGAGCTAAAGACTGGATTCTCTACAAAATGTTCCTCTGAGACGCTATGGGAATCTAAGAGACATACTACACACTTAAATTACTATGGAGTGTTATCATGTATTTATGAGCTGCGCACTCCAATTAGCAGCTTGAGTCTCAGAGAAACAAAACATTTTAAACCCTCTAGGATTCTTTAATTTCTCGCAGTGTTTTTTGTCGGTAAAATAAAACCGGTTTTCTGTGGCTCCATTTGCACATGGTATGTCAACTGCATTTTCAATGCTGGGCTGCAGCTATCCAATGCTTCTTTTTTTATCCCACTACAATACAAACTACAGTACAAATGTGCTGCCACTAGCTTTGTAGAGAAACTCCACCTCTTTAGAGGAACACCCACCCCCCATAACACAACAAACAGACCTGTGTGCTTTCATCGTGGAAACCTTCCAGGAAGCTCTCCAGCAGCTCGTCAGCATTGTCAATGCGTTCAGCGTACTCTCCCACAATCCAGATCATGGCTGCTCGCGCCTCTGGCTCATCCAGAGAGTCCAGGTTCTCACACAGAGTAGCAATCACACTCTCATACCTGGCAACAGTCACACAGAACAACATTACCAACACTAAACAAGTATCATGTGAGGGCAGACAAAAACCTGAATAATCATCAGTAGTGTGAATGATTTAAGGTGATATTTCTCTTTAGTAAAAAGCAGATGGAACTCATTGTCAGTTTATTCTGACGACAAAGATTTGGTATTGGGTAATACATCATACAGTTGTAGACAATAAAAGTCACATTATTCAGCACCTCAATGGCTCGAATCAGTATTGGAAAAGTTATGTAAACATTTGCTACCTAGCTTGAAAAGTAAAACCCTGAATAAAGAAAAACAATTATCACCTAATCAATATAGTTCATAAATGCATTTGACTGTAGACTAGTGAATGGAGATTCAGAAAAATAAATAAATAAATTACTGCAGTTCATGTTCAGACATGCAAACTGGTTAGGGGTGAAAAAGAAGGATGCATGAGCAGAAAAAAACACAGACCAGGGGGGACCGGCGGCATGTACCTCCAGAGAATGTTTTTTGAAAAATAAGCTACTCAATGATCATTTCTGATGACTTTTATGATTACTCTGGTGCTGGTCACAAGCTAACAGAATTACAAGATTGCGCAAAATAAAGTACAAAGTATTAATTAAATATAAGCATGAAATCATCATAATTAAGGCTATAACTATCCCAAGGGGTTGTATGAGTCTTGATAAAGGGCTTTTTCTGACAAAGTAACAGCTGTGAAGATGTGAGAGGGCATGAATAACATAAGAGCTGATTTGATATCAATATCTCCTGAATTGAGAAAGCCAAGTTAATTTGTGATTGCACCATAACGGCTGAAGCTGTTTAGTTGAATGAGGCTGTGAAACATTGGGTGCATTCATGCATTGTGCTCTACAATATAAAACTAACCTGAAATCAATTGGTTCTGTTTTCATGAAACTTGAGGTTAGAATAGGAAATTTCCAGTGAATATCCAATATAAAACCAAATTCACCGCAGTACTTCACTTAGGTGACTTACTTTGCATGCATGCATGTTAATGGTTGAGTTCATGAACTCATATAGAAGTATGCAAAATATATAAATAATAATCATAATATATTAAGAAGCAAACATTATGCTCTAAATTAAATATGTTTTTTAATATTTTATGCTTTCAAGAAGAACTACTTTTATTAATCCTCGAGTGGAAATTCAATTCTTTCACTCAGTTGTTAAACGTTTTTACACACACAGGCTCCAAAATACACACACACAAACACAGGACCTATATACATGGGGGGGTTCAGTGCTTTGCTCAAGGCACCCGGGCAGTGCCCAGGAGGTGAACTGGCCCCTCTCCAGCTACCAGTCCACCGCCATCTGATTGGTCCGTGCTGGACTTGAACCGGCAATCCTCCGGTTCCCTCCTACGGACAGAGCTACTGCCAACCCCATTATTATAAACAAGGCCAGATAGCTCAGAGGACAACAACCAATTCCCTTTAGATAATGTATTGTCTACAAGGCATACCAAGTCAGAAACACTTAGTGGATGTCTAATTAACAGAGCAGTACTTTGACAGGGTAGTGACTCATAGCCGAGAGCTTGAGCCATGCCAAATTGGAAGCTGTGCTAAGCCGCTCCCTTGGCAGTTTAGGGGGACACAACAGCCCAGGGCTCTGGTCGGCGGTTGTTGTGTGGGAGAGTTTTATGTCTGGCATATGGATCTAATCTGCTGGAAAAGGAGGCCCACTCTAGCTGTATCTGCCTGCCCTTTGACTAGGTGTGCTTGAGGGAGGGGGGTCCCGTGCTGTGCACTACAGTAGTTATGTATTTATGTGAGGAAAATTTGCCTCTCCAAAATCTCTCATTCCTTTTGCGATGAAGGTCAAGCAGAAAATACTTAATGAGCTTTTGTTGCTCTGCCTGTTTCCAGACCAAGAGAATATAATCTGAGGTTCAGTGAAGCGGAACAGTCAGGATGGCTGCTTCTGTATAACTGCATGTGTGAGTAAGTACTACTGTATACCTCTATCAAACTTCAACAGCAGAGTACATGGTACTTTTCATCTGGAGGTCCACAGTATATCATACCCATAAGGGGTTGAGTATCAAAATATATTTCAAGATGAGTGTCTAAAAAACTTTAATGGCTTTGCTTTTATACTGAGGAGGAAAATTAATAGATCATGTATTTGATGGACCAATAAACAACCCTACAACAAAATCAGCTTCCTCAAATCCCAACTGTGATGGAAAAATAATCAAGCATTGGCATTATTTCCTAAATTTCAGTGAACTGTTAATAAAAACGCAAGATAATAACAAACAGAACAAACAAACAGAACATAAAAAGTTGATCACTATCTTTCCTGTATGTATGAATTGTCATATCTCAGAAAAAAAGTGCTAATGACCCCACTGATGCCAAACAGGGAACCTACTTGTTGGGGTACTTGCGGAAAATGTCCTTGATGACCACAATGGCCTCCTGCACCACATAGTTGACCTTGGTCTGGATGAGGTCCAGCAGGGTGCTGACACAGCGCTCTGCTGATTGCTAACAGAAAAAAAATATTTCTGGTTAACACAGCCCCCTACTGTTCATCATGGAAACACTACAACTGTGCTTTGTTAAAGGCATTTTGTCTTTTTCAGTGACTATCTACTGGAGTCCAAGTGCCAGTAAACATGAATAATGTCATAAACTGATACAACATAAAGCCTCTGATGGCGGTATTACACCATCATTTCTACCCACCTCTACTTTGATGGCACAGCGGCCAATGGCTCGGACCGCTTTACGAACAAAATCCACATCCACCTCAGTGGCATATTCCTTCAGCTCAGCCAGCACCTATAGCAGGACATACAGGAATTTGTGTCACTGAGATGACTAGGAGAAAATTTGATGGCTTTCCTTGAGAAGACCCTAACCTAAAAAATATACATCTTTTCCACAACAATCTATAATAGAACCTGTATGGGTGGGTTACTGTACCTGGGCGATGTTGGCTTGAGAAGCTAGGCGAATCATGATGTCCAGCTTTTCCAGCTTGACGTAGATTGGGTCATTGTATTTTACAAAGAAAACCTTCATCTCATGTTTCAGGATCTCTGGGCTAAAAGGCAAATGTTAATTATTGTTGGTAATTGGCTTAGTCTATGATACAATAGACAAATAAGCAGAAAGCATCCTACTTAAGGCTTGCTATTATCAACAACTCACACTGTATAACTCAGTGGTCTCAAACTGTCAGCAATTTCATAAGGCACCACACATATTTAATGTTAAATACGGCCTGAATATAAAATAAAAGCCTAGGAGAGAACAACTTGGCCGGTGGCCCCCAGGTAATTTGAGTTTGAGACCCCTGGTATAACTAGTGGTGAGGAGGCCTTCTCCTAGGCTGTTTTACCGTTTCTGTACAATGAGGTTGATGTTTCTGAGTGCCACATATTGCAGTTCAGGCTCAGCAGACAGCAAGGTGACCAGTGGAGGGGCCAGCTTCTTCAGTAAGGTACCATAGTAGTCCAGGTCCTTGGGCAGCATCTCCATGAACTTCATCAGAACTTTTACTGCTGACAACACCACTGCAGAGTTGGCATGGGAGAGTCGAGGGGTCACCCGCTCACAGATGCTAAACACATGTAGATGATATAGGGATGGAGGAGAAAAAAGAAGTGCAAAATTACATGGGAGTTCCCTGGTAATATGTGCCAATTGACACAAGAGGAAAAAAAAGTCTGTTTATGAGGGTGGTGGTCTCTTTAACCTTTGGGACTCGCGATCATCACGGGGTGTGTAGTTGGCCAGGCAGTCTAGAATGAAGATCTGGCCCCACTCTGTGCACTCATTTAGTGCTGTAAGCAGCTTGTTGATGGACTGAGGGTTCAGGTCCAGTAGGTTACTGTTGGGGTGAGACTCTGCTATCTCAGACAGAGCCGCCACTGCGTTCGCTACCACCTAAGGATGAAGACAAGAGTGCAGATAAGTGCTGACTGAAAGAACAGCAGCTACCAGGCAGCTTCAGTTGCAAAAACAAAGGTGGCATAATCTAACTATAAAGCGAGGAATCTCTCTGTGTGTCTCTATTTCTGTATGTCCTTCGCATATCTCGGGAACCATTCACCCGATCGACTTCACACTTGGCGGGTGTATTGCTCATGGCCCAAGGAAGGGCAGGTGTCAAGTCTGAAGTTGTTCAGATGCGTGGTTCTCCAGAAATCCAGAGAAATCTGGATCACGGAAGTTGCGCAAGTTGCAGTGTTTGTGTGACAGACGCTGCCTGCAACCGGAGCAGAGTATGAAGTTAGCCATTAGCTGTGAACGTAGCAGTGCAGTTATTAGTAGTTAGTAGTTATGTACAGTTTAGGCTGTTTGTCAGTGAATAAATGCTACAACTCCTCAAGACCCAAGCCAAGTTCCCGTGTCTTGCTTTCCACCTGCTGATTCAAGTGAAGGTGGTTAGGGCCCCCGAAGTTGGCGAGAATGGGTTAGCCTCCTGACCAGGCTCACTTAAGGTGGACTGACCAGCTATTCTGATTTTTGACATGCTAAATAGGTATAATAGAAAATTGCAAAAGTAAAAAGCAATTTATTATTTTTGGCTGGTAAAAAAAATCTGTCTGGCCGGTAAATCTTTCCATCTACTTGGCACCTTGGCAGGTAAGCCAAAAAGTTAATGTTGGACCCTGTGTAGTGTCAAGTGTGAAGTCAGATGAGCGGTTCACGAGAACGCTGCAAGAGCAATACCACACGTTTCGCAGGGGCACTGCACGGGCCCCAATGGGCACATGCACTAGTATTAATTGTACATTTGTGTGCCAGCATAGAGCTTATCAACTCTCATTAAAAAACAGGTACGATCCACTGACTGAACAAAATGTGTGATAATACTAACTATGTTGAACCCAGGGACGCTAATCACACCACCAGCATTAAGGCTAACCAAAACCAAAGAAATAGCCCCAAAACCATTGCTAGGCCGAGGGCCAGAAGAAACATTGTTAACTCCACACCAGATAAGCCAAACACTATTCTGACTGGGGACCAGGCAAAATCTGACTGTGACTGACACATCTGTGCAATTATACATTTATCTCAGGTCCCGTTCCAGCTTTTGGGAGAGGAATCGAATCCTTTAGCAGACTCCTTGGCTGAAAACATGGCTGACATTGGTGTGCCTCACCCATGGGTTAGAGTTTATTGACAATTTCGACATCTTTTGGAACTGCAAAGCCCGCTTCAAACCCGATGGGGTTCATCCAAACATCACTGGATCCAGACTACTTGGTGCCAACCTACGTCATGCTTTTGAAATGCCATACCCAAACAAGATAGGTGCGAAGGACAGAGGACACAGACACAAACAGCCTGTATCCCTCCCCCTGACCTGACCCTCTGCTCTACATCACTCAAGACATTCAGAGGATGTCTCCGTCTCAATCAGGGACCCAACGACCCCCCTCCACCCATCAAGGAGTTAGTTAAAGTTACCACGCTGAAGCTCAGTGAAATTGATGAACTATTACACAGCATTAACCACGGACATTATCACTCAGGTGTCTACCAGAGATGAGACAGACCCCATGCTGCTTCGTTAAACATATCAGTAATCTTAAACAGCCGGTGGCATGGTTAAACACATCCTAGCAATCACAGACCACCACAGACCACCATTGTTGCAGTAATCTTAAATTTGTCAATGTTCAGCCACAACCAGTCTCCTTTCCTGTCACAGAATCTCTACAGCTGAAATTGGCTTTTTTTAATGCCAGATCATTGGCTAACAAATCATTTTTGGTTAATGATCTGATAATTTAAAAGAATTGTATGTTTTGAGTTGAGATCTGGCTAAACGTCACTACTGGTGTAGCAACACTGATAGAGGCCTCCAAACTATAATTGTTATCAGTCAGTCAGACAAAACAAGAAAGGAGGAATGATTGCAGCCCTTTTCTCTACACAGTTTGTCTGTAACATTGACGTGGGTAAATTTACATCATTTGAATATCTTGCTTTTGAGCCCAAAGCAGAAGTTTCAGTGCTCATCATTACATTATATCAGCCACCAAGATATTCATCACTATTTCTACAGGAATTCTCAGAGCTGATCTCACTTGGTATCACTAGATAGATTAACCCTAAATGGAGACCTGAATATTCATATAAATAAAGAGAATGACTCCAAAGCTATGGAGCTTATGAATGTACTGGACAGCTTTTGTAAATTATGTAAAATGGTAACACACTAGACTTAGTAATAACAGGGTTAAACATTGATAACGTTTCAGTACACGAATTACCTATTTCTGACCATCACTGTATGTGCCAGGCTGAAGCAAAGTTATCTAATATTATGAGATCTGAGCCATACAGTTATGACTGCTCTTTAAATGACATGTTTGAAAAATTTGTTCTGAAGATTATAAATACCGGTACATCTCTTCAAACATGCATCTTCCCAGATGCCTTCAAAACAGTTGTTGTAAAACCCTTACTACAGAAACCCCCCTAGATGGTAATGTACTGACCAGCTATAGGCCGATATCCAACCTTCCATTTATTAGTAAGATACTTGAAAAGATAGTTTCAGTGCAAATAAACAACTTCCATAAAGAAAACAATATCCTGGAGGAATTTCAATCAGGCTTTAGAACACACCACAGCACTGAAACAGCTCTCAATAGAATAATCAGCGACCTCAGATTAAATTCTGATGTAAATAAGGTCTCAATTCTTGTCTTCTTAGACCTAAGTGCAGCATTTGATATGATTGACCATGATATCCTAATCAATCGTCTTGAAAAGTTGGTTGATCTTTCTGACTGTGTGTTAAACTGGCTCAGAACATTCGTCATGTGCCTGAGAAACATGACATCTGCTTTGGGGTTGCACAAGGGAGCTGCCTTGGTCCAGTATTATTCTCACTATACATGCTGCCACTTGGGGACATCATCAGAGAGCACAATGTATGTTTCCATAGTTATGCGGATGACATGCAACTGTACATCTCCTCTGAACCAAATGATGCTGCAGCAATAAATAAATGGATGAGCAATAATCTCTTAAGGTTAAACAAGGACAAAACTGAAATCCTACTAGTCGGCCCTAAAGCAAAAAGAGAAGTGCCGTTTAATAATCTGGGGACATTTACTCCCTGGATTAAATCTGAGGTTTAAGTCCCATATTAACAAGGTGATGAAAACATAATTCTGATTCATGTCTTTATTCCAAGCCGACTCAAATACTGTAATGCACCTTTCACTGGCCTCCTGAAAAAAAAACACTGAGACTTCAGGCCATTCAAAACTCTGCAGCTCAGCTATTAACCAGAACCAAGAGGAGAGAGCACATTAGTTCAGTTTTAGCTTTCGGTAACATTTAGAATTGATTTTAAGGCTCTCTTAAGGTCCTCCTCCTATATACAAAGCCTTTAAAAGACTAGGACCAAGCTAGATTGCTAACTCCCTTGTCAGCTACGTACCTTCAAAAACACTGCGATCATCTGCTGCTCATTTATTGGAGGTTCCCAACAACAGCCGGAAGAAGATCAGGGACGCAGCTTTTGTCAATTACACCCCAAAGCTTTGGAACAAACTACCTATACATATCAGGGAAGCCAGCTCGCTAAATATTTTGAAAAGAAAGTTAAAAACATATCTCTTCACTTTAGCCTTTAACTCCCACCCCTTACATGACACCTTGACCACACTGGAGAGCTCCTTCAGTGGCAGACTAGGTGTGTGAAGGAGCGATATGGCAGGTCCTTCCTCCCTGCCGCTGTTAGACTGTACAACCAGCGCTGCTCCCAGTAGACACACACACACCAGAACCTAAATGGACTTAAATGACTGCACTTTAACATTTACTGGCTGTGTAAAATAGTGTTTTCTTTATTTATGCTGTGGTTTTAATGCTTTTTAACCTATCCACTGTGCTGCTGTAACACTGAAATGTCCCCTGGTGGGGTGAATAAAGGATATCTATCTATCTATCTATCACTTTCCTGATACCGGCCTGAAACTATTGTTTGCACTTATGCACTGCTGTACTTCTTTTAAAATGTTGTATTTTACTTGAGTTCTGTATTTTACTTGATGTTGTTGGTGTCTACGTGGTCCCCCACCCCCACGATCCAGCCCGGCAGTGTTGGTGTCTACGTGGTCCCTCACCCCCACGATCCAGCCCAGCAGTGTTGGTGTTTACATTGTCCACTCCCCACTCCCGAGATGACACCAACTTCTTCTTCTTTTCGTTTCTTCAAAGCGTTGTTTATACGACAGTCTCCCATTTCTTGGCACAGATCTTTGCATGTGTGTGAATTCTGCAAGGTCTTTTTGGCTGCAGGGGTTGGGTAGTAGAGGGCAGATAAGGCAGTGCTCCATGGTGTGGTCTGCTCCACATTCACAGGTGGTTGGTCCAGTCTTGTAACCCCATTTTTAGAGCAACCCTGGATCGTCCTGTTCTTGTTCTCAGGCGGTTCAGGGTTTTCCACTGGGTCCATGGTGCGACACCAACTGAACTGCTTGCTATGAAGCCCCACATCAGTTCTTGATATCCCACCCAAATAAACTGTGTATGAACTCTGTATACTGCTGCCCAAACTCGGCATCTATTGCCCGCCCAGCCGTCCTGGTAGGGGGATCCCTCGCTTAGTCGTCCCTCCCAAGGTTTCTTCCACTTTGTTTTGTGGGAGTTTTTCCTTGTTCTTTGCTGAGGGTCTAGGGTTGGGGGTGTTGTGTCAAACTTTGGGCATTGTGAAGCCCTTTGAGACTGTAATGGTGATTAAGGGCTATACAAATAAAATTTGATTGATTGATTGATTGACTACCTCGGCGACTTCTGCCCCAGAGATTGGAGGACCCAACCCCAGGCCCCCGGCTCTGACTCCTCTACGGAATGCGTGTTGGTGGGATTGAGGAGCTCCTCAAAGTATTCCTTCCACTGCCCGACTGTCTCCTCAGTTGAGGTCAGCAGCTCCCCGCCCCCACTGTAAACAGTGTCAGCGAGTTGCCGCCTTCCACCCCTGAGGCGCCGGATGGTTTGCCAGAACCTCTTCGGAGCCGATC
>CABFOS010062349.1:0-13631 GCA_900660315.1 Diretmoides pauciradiatus | reverse complement strand
CACACACACACACACACACACACACACACACACACACACACACACACACACACACACACACACACACACACACACACACACACAGGCCAGCTCTGCAGGACATTAAAACCAAGCTACTCTTAAATTATTATCCTCTTTTTTTGCATTAGTATTCCCGAACGTCTGTCTAAACAACTGAGGTAGAATCCTGGCAAGGAGTTGGGAGTGACTCTGCTCTCATCTTCAGCAAAATGATTGACACGTTAATCTGGGCTCCATCCCAGTGATTGGACATGCAAGAAGGGAGGGAGACTAAGATCTGGACAACACTCGAGTCCTACAAGACGTTCGCTCTACAGAGGTTGCTGGAGGAAAAAAAAAAATCAAATGGGCTTGGGAGGGCAAACAGTGCTCACTTTACTCCTGTGGGTGATTCTAAGACCGTCAGTACTCTGTCCACATAATCTACCATAACCAAAAAATAAAACAAACAAAAAATAAATTTTAAAAAGACCTGCTTTAGAATAATTTCTCTCATAAAGGCTTAAATGTATCACACAACTGTCCCGAAAGAAGATTCAAGTAAAATAGTGAAAAAAGGACATCAATTGTAAACAAAAACAGGAAACGAATTGGGAAGATCTCCCTATACGCTAGATAGACCGCCACCATTTATACAAAGCACAAACAACTTTTTACCATTCCAAAAATTTGAGGAGAAACACGAATAAATATAATCATTGATTTGAACAGTGTGTGGATTCAATTTTCCTCATGAACGATAGAAATCGACTAAGAACAATATTAAACATTATTTTAAGGTGCTGAGTGCATTCCTTCCAGCTCGATTACAGACTGAAGTGGTTATCTTGAGAGACGTGATGCAATAGCCACATTTAGATCTTGTGTGCACCACGTTCTCAGGACAAGAAGTCTGGTCGGTGGAGCTGAATGTATACACTCAGTGATGATGCTTTTTAACAGTGCTCTCCCTGATCCTTGAGGCTTTAAACTGCAGGGGCACTTTCAAAGAACGAGTAGAATTTTTTACATTATTAGCTGATTACACATGTGCAACTCCAACGCAGCAAACACTTATTGCAATAGGTAATCAGTATTTGCCATGAGTATAATAAAATATATATTTAAAAAATAAAAAAGTGACATCCACTTCAACTGTTCACTCTTGGCTTGGTAGTGTTTGCTACATACACTGTACATTAACAAAAAAAAGCTCTTAAAGACACGATTTTCTGCTTTTAAATATGACACTATTTGTTACCGACTCAAACCGTTAATGAGACAACGATCCATTTCAATGCTAGACGGGGGGGCTAGACTAGGTGAAAATAGACCAACAATCTAATGTATGCCGCTCAGTTGAAAGTTTCTATCCAACTGACTTAAAAGTACTTCTTGAGTGCATACTTTTCATGTACATGGTCTCAGCAGGGTAAATTAAAAGGTACATGAGTTTTGATTTGCAGGACATGTAGGTTAAGCCTAAGAGATTTAAGACCCTTTCAAATATTAGCACCATGTTTGTCTTAAGGAAAAAAATCTAAAAAGAAACTATCCACCAAGTGAGAAATGTTAAATGTAAGACAAATGATGGATCAGGTTAGCCCCTTCCTACCATATGGGAAGGGGCTACATGATCCCATCACTGGAGGATGGAGCCATCATGATCATGAGTGTACTACAGACAGAAAACAAATCTCTTAAAGCCTCACTATAGGTTATCAGCAATGACTGAAACATAAGGCTTGACATGTGTATCAAAGAAAATGTGTTGGTGCTATATTGAATCAGGAAACCCCCAACTGTTAAATATCCGGTTGAACACCTACACTTCAATGGTATCTACTTCCCCCACAATTTTTTTGTCATCTAGTGATCTTGCTCAGCCAAATGTATTTTTATATTTTAGACTGTTCACTAGCAGGTGTATCTAGGCTACAGGCCATTGTGAACACAAAGCAGGCAAGAAAAGTATCACTCATTAGTCCATTTGCTGTGCAGGTTCTCCTCTTCTTAACCCCCAAATCCATGCCTCGTCCACCTATCACTTTGGACCTGCCAAACGTTATTGGCCAACTCCTCTCCCAGTCTCATAGTGGCTAATTCCCCTGCTGTGCGGAGTGCCCACTGCCACACCAAGACCAATCCAGTGGCACCTTAATTTAAGGCTTAACTAGTAAACAGAGTCCTCCTCTTTTCATGAGGGACCTCTTAGTTGAGAAAGCGCCGACATCTCCGAGCCCCACAGTTACAGTTGAGTTTGTTACTGGCGTCTTCAATGGGGAACTTGTAGTCATAGGTAAGTTCCTCCCCCCTATAGATCTTCCTGAGGGCAAAGATGACGATATGCTTCTGGCCTTCTACATTGATGACTCGTGAGTAGCAGTTAGGCTCACAAGAATGGTTGATGAATCTTGCTGCATTGCCATGCATGGTTGCATCGACCACGTCAAAGTCATCAATGCGGAACATGTAACAGCCGATACCCTACAAAGGCAATAATAAAAAAAATTGTAGTGTGAAAACGTGCACTGACGTCTAAAAATGTATCCTTATTCATGTTTAATAATTGAGTGATATTAGAATCAAACTGAGCAATCAAAGTCACGGCCAACTTTTGCATGCCAGAGAAACCTGGGAAGACGGTAAGGTACAGTATGCTTCCCGTGACTCTTAGGAATGAGAGGAGATAGAAGACCCACCTTGCCATCATAGTACTTCTCCCTTTTGTCAGTGAGCACTGAGCGAATGACAATGCCTGCATATTCAATAACCATCTCCCCTGATTCAATGTTCCTCTTGCAAAACAGTCCACGCCCATGGATAGCAGACCTAGAACAAGGAAGTAAGGAGGCCAGAACAGGACAGGACAATTACCCGGGGTGCCAAGATACTGTGTAATGGCTAAGGCCCCTATTGCCAGGACTCCATATAGCCATGCTGGTTCAGGATAAAATCCCATTGAGACTTCTGCTTTTATTGTGACCCTCTCAGGAATCCTTAAGCTTCCCATTGTTTCATTATGCTCTTTAACAGTTGGGAAGAATGAACTGTCCACTCCTTTCACAAATACAGAAATTGCAACAAGGACACATCACAGTAAGGAAAGTCAAATTAGTTAAGACAAAACAATTGCATCCTGAACTCATATTGCTGCCTATTGTAATAGAAATTACAGCCTTTGCTTGTTAACTCACATGCTTCAGTTTTCATAATAACCTTAACAAGTAACCTAATGTACCATAGACTCATCCTCAGATGACCTTCAATACAGTGCATGAGCAGCTACTCGTTAGTACAGTAACTTCTTCCGATATGACTGCAGCTGGGACTGTGTGAGAACCACTGATAAGAACTCTCTCAAGCCCACCTAATAAAAAGGCTTTGTCTGTTCATTCTGGTATCGAAACCATTTCAGACGCTTGCTCCTCTGTATGGCTCGATCCTTGCTGCAGCTCGACTTTGGTAAACTTTTACAATAAACACCACAAAAGACAACTGGATTCTCTTGCTCTTATTGAGAGATTTCCATCACACTATCAAAAATAAACAGTGGAAACAGTATAAAATGAGCCCATTTTAACTTAAAAAGCAGGGAAACCGAACACATAACTTTTTCATGAAACACATTTTCAAGAGACTAGGGGGTTTCACTCTTTCCTACCAACAATGACTATCTGCCAATGCAATTATAATCCTAATGACTACATTTTTGTTTCAGAGAAAGCTGCAAATGTAGTTGTGTACTGACCTGTACACGCCTACGGCCTCCTTGGATGTCCTTTCTAGATGTCTGAAGCGCATAGCCATGGGAAGCTCCAAGCTAGTTGCCCGTCTAAAAGAAATGGGCAGAGATGATTTCACCAAAAAACACCAGGAAGAATCATTTAGCAATTTTATGAACCAAAATGACCAAATCAGTCAAATTTAACCTCAAAACAGAATAATACTTAAAATAGTGTTAAGTATGGACTACATGTTTTGCTTAAACTCAAATCGCTGACCAAATGAGTGAAGCCTAACCTTGTGGACTTGAGAAGGACCTCATCTTCCTCATCATCATAAGGCCCTATGTCAGGCAGTTGCCTGTGCTGAGAAGCCAAGAAGTTAAATATGTCGAAAGTGGACTTCCTGTAAAGGGAAAAGGATATGAAATCTGGATTAATGCACATGGATTTACCAATCTTCTATTCTAATTAAAGATACAAAGACAACTTAAAAACATGTATCTTGAGCTCTGATCTCAGTGTTTTTCATATTTTTTTTAGGTGTAAACATATTTATATGACTTCTATATAGTGAAACCTACCAATACTGGACATAAATTCAAGATTACTGATATAGTAGACCAAAAGAATTTGTAAAAAGAAACAAGAAAAAAAAACTTTTGTGGCTTGTATTCAGTCCAGGGAACTAGCTTTGTCATCAGCCAGTCACAGTGGTTGATAGATTCCATAGTTGATAGATATCATTTTTAGGAAAATGACCTCTGAGTTTGGTTTGGTTGCCTACCAAAGTGTCTGGTTGAGCAGTCAAACCTTTCCAGCAATCTGCCAGTGATCTTAATTTCCCCTGCTGCTTACATTTCAATGCTATTAAAGATTTAAGTGGCACACAGACCTAAGGTAGAGCTCAGAGCGGGCACAGCCACTTGGATTGACAGGTAGGTCCTCCTCCTGGGTGAACTGTTTAAAGAATCGGAAGCTATGGCGCTGGCAGCGACAGGCCCCTTGGAGCTGCTCCACCAAGAACACCACTGCATCATGGACCAGGCCCAGCATACGGGCTCCAGTCATCCCCAGGAAAGTCAGCTGTCTCAGTCTTGCAATCGCTCGTGCCTCCTGAACCCCATCAATCACTGCTCTCCACGCCACTGAAGGGAAGGTTGAGAATCAAGCATTACAAAGTGAATGTAATGAATGTACATGGCTAGACAAGTACCACTCAACATGTTGTAGAATGTGTGGGGTTTTGAGGGAATATTTTATTGTGCAATGTCTGGTTAGTGATTTTAGACAGCCCTCTTTCGTCAACAACCTTACCCTCGATGTTATCTGCCTCTACACTGAAACCATCATCACTAGTTATCTGGAATCGTAGGTGTGACTGATCTCTGTTAGCAGGGAAGGACTCCTCATCCTTATCAGATGAGAGTGGCTCATCGTCTGAGGTAGAAGCAGCGCCTAACAAGAACAACAATGGTTTATACAGAGACATTTTCTTTTTGTCAATATTTTTTATGCTTGTAGTCCTGTTTTTAGCAAAGTTTCAAAGCCACAAAAGCCATTAGTTGGTGGCATACACTGCTAAGTGGCAGACATTGTTGAACTTGGTTGGAATTGCAGTTTTGGTGATGAAATAAAGCAGGTAACATCAAGAATACCTGAGTACTTCTTCCAGTCAGTCAGGGTGCTGTGTCCTACTGCTTCCCAAGCATGTTGTTGGCCTGTTTCGCCCCGAGACAGTGACAGACAGTCCCAAGACCTGTGTGAGATAACAGTGACTTAACTAAATTGCAATGGACAAGACAATGGCAGTGTATCACAAGCAAAACAACAAGAATTGTCAATGAATAGCTAAACACAAAATCATATCTACATTAGGGTAAATGCGGGTAAATGGTTAAATCTATACATTTACCGTGTGTCTGTGTCTGTGCCAAAACATTACATAAAAAAAGCTTTTCCCTTTAGGGTCCACAGACTGAATTTTCTTTGAGACAAAAAGACATTCCATCTGTCATGCAAGTGTACTGTATGCGCTAGCCTAGGCCTACTGTGTTATCTTTGTAAGAGCCCACACTGGAAACACAGAGGTGTTACTGGTCTAGTTCCAGGAAGGTGCCATTCATGGGAGTTGAGAGGGGAAGTTAAATGTGAAGGCCAAAGGGAAATAAATCAAATTTAAAATAAAAGCACCGTCATTTGCCATTGACTTACAAAATCAAGATAACAGATGGATCACATCTGAATAATCTTTGAACTGTATATATTAACCTAACCTATGAGCCCAACGTTTTACCATTTCTAGTTTTAGGGTCCATTTAATTTACAAGGATGGTAGTCAAACCAAATAGATGTGAATAAAATCTTACCCTGAACTGTCAGAGTCGCTAAGATGCTCCTCCTTCAAATTGTCCAGGTTCAAAACTGCTTTCACTGTTGGAGTCTTGATGCGAACGCCTGAAGCCCTGTTGGAGATGCTTGCAAAGTTAGGTCTGTGATGCTCATCCTCATTGGGGGGCTCTGGTTCCAGGAATTCAACTTTGGTCTTCTTTGTGAGAATGCGATCTGAAAGTGAGGACACCCTCTTCATGCGGACATGGGTGCGAGGGCGGGGTGGAGCAGTGGGTGATGGTGGCGATGCCGGAGGCTCAGGTTCTATTAACAGGCCAGGGGGCAAGACCAGGGAAGACGGGCTAAGTGTTCGAAGCCCACTCCACTTGGGGGTGTAGTTGCTGGCCATCGCTTGGTTGATAATAGCTTGAGCACTTTCAGCAGGTGTCATGGGAGGACTCTCAGTACATGGAGTAGGAAGCCCTAAAGCCTTGGATGACTTTGATCTTCTGGATGCAGTGGATTCCTTCTTCTTCTTTGGTTTCTTCATGTCGAGAATAGCATCGTTTGTTGATGTTCTTGTATTTTTTCTTGGCTTCTTGACATTACCTGATGGCATTACCCCATTGCTATTGTGAGTGAGCAGCTGAGTAATAGTGGTTGGACTCTGAACTACAGGTGTTACCATCTGAGGAACTGCTGTTGCCATGTTGGCCCCAGGCGCTGGAGTATTCATATTACCAGCTGCTGCCAGTGTGGCTGACAGCGCATTGCTTTGCAGAAGGCTGGCTATCTGACTGACACAGTTATAGGAAGGAGAGTTGGGAGTGGGCAGCTGGAAAGTGTTGCTTTCTGGGTTCTTCACAAAGATCTGGCCAAGGCGGTTCACCAATAGAACATGCGGTGTAGGATCTACGTTTGGACCTCCGACTTCCTTCACAGTAAGGATGGCGTGACCCGGCAAAGCCTGCGGTACCACTGGCTGTTGTGCCTCTAAAGCTGGCCTGGGTGCAGCAAAGTTGATTGAGATTGTGTGACCAGATGAAGCTTCCTTCTGCAAAGAGGAAGAGCTGTAACCATTTAACATGACAGGGGCCGAGGTGGTCTGGACTGAAGATGGAACAGATGAACCCTGTGCTGGCAGTCCGGCAGGAGCAGATGATATTGAAGAGGAGGAGGAAACAATAGTAATTGCTGTAGAACCTAATGGTTGTGTTTGTGTGGAGTACATAGGTACAGAGACAGCTCCAAAAGTTCCTACTGGATGACTGGTGCTGGATGTAGCTGACAACATTGGATCATTTTGAGGGGGTACATTGACTGGCATTTGTGTCATGTCTTCAACTGAACTGAGAGTAGTTAGTTTAGTATAAAAAGACTCCATGGGCGGCAAGGTTGTTGAGTCTTGTGATGTCACTGGTTGAAGGGTAATACTTGTCAGAGGAGGGTGGTTGAAACCTGGTAAAAAGGGATTCATTTGCAAAGGGTCCACAATAACTTGAGATGGGTTAGGCAGGTCTGTGGATATTAGAGATGAGGGCTGAAGTAGATCCAACATGGAGCCCTGATGACTGTCAGCGGAGTCAGCCAATGCGGGTTCTGTTGTATTAGCTGTTAAATGGTTCATGTACACAGTAGACCCCTCAGTGGATGATACAAAGCGTCTGCTGTCAGGCTCCAAGAAGAGGGGTTTATGGACTTCAGATTGTTGGGTATCAATGGGTGTGCCTTCTGGCAGAGGAACCAACTCAGTTAGATGGTTGCTGGGAGAGGGAGAAACACACCTTTCTTGGCCAAGAGGTGTACTGGAGCCAAATTCTAAACTGGAACCCTGTAATAACTCTTCTGGATATGAGGTTTCAGACACCTTTGCATTGACTAAGTTAGACAGAGCTTCTTGAACAGGAGTAGTAAGAACCTTGCGGCACTTCTGTCCTTCTAAACGAGTGACAGAGCTTTGCTGTTCAAGTGGAGAGGCTGAAATTTCTGGATGAACAAAGCTCATATCGGCCTCATTTGACTGAGCGATGTCATGGGCTATGGGTGGATCTTGGAGAAAACTATCCATAGGGGTTTTGCTGGCAGCTGAGATGGCGACTGATGACGATGACGCTTTAGAGACCGGACTCTGCACATCAACACTCTCCCTGTTGCTTGCAGTTTCTGATTCAGGGAGCTTATTCTTAAGGTTTTTGGTTGGTATTTGAGCTTGACTAGAACCCTCAACTTTCTGAGTATCGTCGTTGGTAGCTATGCTGGCGTCACTCTCTGTACCATCATCTATACCATCCAGCTGAGTAATAGGCCGGGAAGAAGGTGAGGATGAAGACTTGGGATGATCTCTTGAGCCAGGACAACTGACTATGTTCCGTGAAAAGTCAAAATAGTGCTCCATATCGTCATCCGAGGAAGTGGTCTCCAAGACATCTCTGGTCGATGTTGCAGACCGCGGCAGGGAGGCAACATGAGTCTTCCTCTTGGGTACCTCTTGGGCTCTACCCCAAAATTCCTCCTGGTCATCACCCTCAACCACTATCTGGCCCCCACAGTTCATTGCCACGCCTTCATTCAGGAGGGTCTCTTCAATCTCCAACTCTGTCTTCAGCTCAGAACCCAGAGTCATGTCAGGGTCCTTGTGGAATGCCCCATAGTGAAATTCTTGGCCTTTCTGTTGGCCCGAGTCCCTTAGGGGTGACGTACCATTTGCTGCAGAAACATCGTCGGGCTCCGGTGAAGCCAAGAAGTTGTGCGGCACCTCCACAGAGTCTGATTGGCTCAGGTCAAATGATAATCGGGGTCTGGGTGAATGTTGCATCACTGAAGAGAAAGACAGGCTGGGAGAGGGAAAGTTTCCCACACCATCTTGCCATGGAGGATGACATGGAGGAAACACGGCTGAGGTAGAATGGGTCATTGTATTCCCAGGGCATCGGACAGAAGAAGCACTTCTACCTCCAACTGGGCGGGGTGATGGAGAGGTTACTAGGTTGTCAGTAGCACCGAGTGGGAATAGTGGGGAAGTAGGTAGGGGGGATTTTCCAGCACGGAGAGTGATTGGTCCAATGAGAGGGCCCAGGGGCGGTGGGGAAATGTGACTGCGGATGCCTGATGTCTGTGAGTGTGGGCTGTGGCGACGAGGCCTTCGAGTCTCCTCCAGATCACTTATGGTTAATATGTGGTGGGGTTTCAACTGGGTTGCTCCTAAAAAGAAAACAGCAAAAAGAAAAACAGGGTTGATGCCAAAAGATGTGTGTTCTCTTTATCAGATAAAATACCTACTTCTCTTTTGCTAAAGAATTGTTTCTAACCCTTTTCACTAAAAAAACGAATCAACTTAGTTAATACCTGGTGATGGCAAAGGCCGGAACATTCCTCCAGCTGGTCTCCTGGTTTGGGGATAACTGGGAATCTTTGGCCTTGCTCCATGTTCAGGTTTGGGGGGTAGACCTGGATGGTTGAATGTTACCTCAGTTGGGGGTTGGGATTCTACTACATCAGTCTCTTGGGCTTCAGATTCTGACAGAAAAGTAACAGAAACAGAAACAGAGATCATTATCTGCAACTTTCACTTAAATGTGTTTCCTCATGCTCAATGCCATCACAATTCCTAATGTACGGTGTTTCTTTTGCAGCAAGACACTCACCAGGCAGGGGACAGGGGCTGTGAGCAATGGTGTGATTGTCTCCTTGGTCAGGCATCTCCTCAACAGGCTTCTCAGGAACAAGGGGCCGGACCTCGCGTACAGTGCATGTATATTTGCACCGGCGCAATGGATTAACCGTACTCCAATACCATCGAGAACACCTCAAGAGGCAAAGAATAAGAGTTTTAACAGTGCTTCTCATTCAACATGCACAATATATATATTTGAGTAGTTAAACTTGAAAAGGTAAAATGCAACTTACTGAAAACCGACAGGAAACAGTTTTCCTTTACTAGCTGAAAGCTCTGTCAGCACACCTAGCTTGTCAATCTGCAAGGAACCTGCATAGGAAGGTCAACATAAGATCATAAAGTCTAACCCAATTATCAGTCTAGCAGAAGTAAATGTGAGTAAATACAAAGTAGTAAAGTGGGCAATCTAAACTAACCACACTTACCAATCATCACATTGATAGATTCTGGCTCCAGCCCAGTCAAAAACTTCCTGCGGAGACTGATGCCCTCAAAATCCACATACACCCTACGGTTGACCTCAAATCCTTGACCAGTTATCATCTGTAGAAAAGAACAGCAACAGGAGTGACACCACTGTTTAGGATCAAAAGTAAAACCCTTTAAATGTTTCAGAATCAAGTGAGATGGAGTTGTGAAGAACAGCATTAACCTTGCCACTGATGAGATGTCTGTGTTTGTAGCAATAGACCTTCTTATCATCCTGGAAGACACAGTGGCGGGAGCGGGCACACATGAAGTGATAGTTGCTTTGGCAGGAAGTGAGACAGCAACCCACTGTGGCACCCGTCTGATTGCAGCGTTCACATCGCTAAAGGGGGAGGGGGGAAAATATCAATTAGAACATTCAATTAAAGACAGAGAACTAAAGGGAAAACAATCAATTCAGACACCATCAGCCATCAAATGTGTATAGCAGTTTGCAAGTAAGCAAATTCATAATACATGTATAGATTATAGGATTAATAGTTAAGTTTATTTATATGGTGAATTAACAACTGACCATCAAGCGGCCCCTCGCGACAGCACTGTGTACATGTAGCAGAGAGCCATTGTCCTCTTCAAACACCTCAGCTGACCACAAACAGCAGTTGACATGGGCCCACTCATTCTGGCCCAGGTATAACAACCTGCCTGCTTCCTACAAAGGGACACAAAGGGAGAAGTGAGGAGCCCCTGAGTAAACAAGGATAGTTGTTGTATGTAGTTACAGGCTGTTTGCTATCTCCCCATTGGCTATTTATAATGTGTATCGCACAGACCCTTGTTCATTTTCACGTCTATTTACTTACATTAGGTTTAAGGTCTCCGTATTTTTGGCACAAAGAGCACTGTCTCTCATCATCCTTGGACCATCCAGTGTCCAGATCATCTTTTGATAGCCGGCCCCTTTTCCCTGTGTCAACAGACAAAGCAAGAAGGACTTCAAGGCCTTAATACGAGAATAGGCTACAAGATAAAATGCAACTGAATCACAACACAATTCAACATTAGTCCATTAAGGCCTCTACACACCAAGCAGACAGCAAAGAACTAGCGGCGACCAAGGCTGACGGTCAACATGCACGTACGTTCTGCGCCTACGTGAGGAAATAACTCTCCATACCAGGAGGTGGCGGTAGTGTATATTTGTAATTTTAAATAAACCCGGAAGACACAGAATCACGAAAATACAAAGTAGCGGTCGCTCGCCACTTACAGTTTCATTACACTAAACGAGAATATGTCTGATAAAAAGTTGCAACCGGCACTGCCATTGTCAGCTGTCTTCTGTGTGTGCCCTTTTGAGAGTGTCGTTTGCTTGTTTTGCTCAGTTCCGTTTCTCTGCACTGATTCGCTTAAACTGATCAGAGTTCTCTCTCACCGCCACCGCAGATTCGACATGCTGAACCTGCCGAAAAGCCGCTGACATGGGCTGACGACGGCCAGCGGTGCGGCACACCCCGCACACACTACGGCCGACGGACTGTCACGGACGCTCACCGGCGGCCAACGGTCTGCTTGGTGTGTAGAGGCCTTTATATTGACTTCTCTCCTCAGTTTACGGCATTACCTTTGAATTTGAGCCTGACAGCCCTGCTGGTCTTGAAGTGGTTCCTGCTAGTTAGCTCACCAGAAAGCAAGGAGGCCACCTCTTCTTCCTTTACCTCTAAGCTTTGCACATTGTCCTCCTGCAGGACCCCTAGTGGACTGGACTGTAGCTCCTGCCTCTCCCGCCACTGGGCATAGAAATGCTCAGTTGTAGGAGGGTGAACTGCACTAGATAGCATCCCCCTGTTACAGAAAGGAACATTTTCATGAAGAAAGCTAATAATGACTAATTTTGATACCTTACAAAACTGCTTATGCCTATTAGTAGTCCTGACAGTAATTACAATTCATACTAACCATGTACACATGGAGGTGTGTAGTAAGTGAAATACATATATAGTGAAATACAATAATATGCTACATGAATTTCTACACAGCCCATTTAAAACATTTTAAAGATCAAACACTAAAGTGCATCTAGTAGCCTTTTTGTACACTTTACCCTCACTCATGTTACACAACTAAGCACAATTCAGTTGAACCAGATGGACAGTCTCATGGGGAATTCCCCTGCTATGATAAATCAGAGACTTTCACAGACTGAGACAGAGTGAAAACATTTTCAAAACAAATTTCAGAGTAATAGTTACTCATGTATATTACTCATGCCATGTCTGCAATTGTATTGCTTAGAGACATATCCACATTTATGTAAGAAAAGAAAATTTTAATGAAAGATGGCAAGATATTCCCACCAGCAAAATGGTGACAAATTTTGTCTGTGACTGGAATGTTCATCTATTCTAGCAGCCACTTACTAGCCATCGAAAATCATCTCTGTCTGGTGAAACAGACCAAAAGCAGAGCAAATGCATTGCCTGATTAACATGAGCACCTACATTTACATTTATGGGGGGTGTTGTGTGTCGTCATTTAATGTTTTCATAATGTGGGCATTGTGAAGCCCTTTGAGACTGTGATTGTGATTAAGTGCTATACAAATCCGTATGGTCAATGTTTAAAGACATATACTAATTAAGGTACTAAAATAATTAAGCCTACTTGTATAAAAACCAATGACCAGAGGCCATTACTTACATGGGCAAGTCTTTGGTGCAAGGGTCCCAAACCTTTGGGTCTTGGCTGTTGAACCAATTAAATACTTCCTCCAGAAGCTGAAGAGAAAAGAATAGTGGTCAAGGCTTAATGTTTAGTCATCTGCAAACAAACCATGTTGCATACCACCATCTTATATTCAGTCCTTAGAAGGTGCTGATTGTTATGTTAGTTAATAATGTATTATGTGAGCTATATAAACATAAATACCAAATTAGGAACATTATCTTTAAAATTACTTAAAGTGCTGAAAATGACACTTAGAGTGAATCCCAATACCCCCACTACCTCTACATTTTAGCCCTACCCCTAGATTTTGCACGTGCCCGCGAGGGTAGGGCTGTCCCAATTCCTTTTTGCATGTAGGGGAAGTGGGCATAACGAGGGCTAGTGGGCATGAATCCAGCCCTTACTAGCAAGGGATTTCAAATGTTGACTTGCCGAGCTAAGGGTTGTGGAAATTCTCAGAGTGCTTTGCAAAACAAGTCGGAATCGGTTTCATAATGACATTTCCGTGGACCGGCGAGTCACAACACGGCCGAATGTAATAAATTAGGAAGTTAGTATATCCGCTTTTTCATTGTATTATATTCTGGGTTAGCACAACATGAATGTGAACTATAGTAATAACTGGATCGATTGCAGGAAGGTGCTTTTGACAGTTGCACTCCAGCTGGTAGTGAAACGGCAACTCGCCAAGCAGCGGAGCTGGTCGCGCGGAGTTTAGCTTGTCTGGGCTGCCCGACCCGGAA
>CABFOS010062310.1:2541-16598 GCA_900660315.1 Diretmoides pauciradiatus | reverse complement strand
AGGTTTAGACAGAAATGTTCAGACAGACATTCTTCACAAAGTTGTTTTCGCAGATGACACAAACTTATTTTTATCTCATAGAAACATTGATGATTTACAGAAAAACCTAAATGATGAGTTGATCAAGGTGGATATATGGTTTAAATGCAATAAATTATCCCTAAATATAAAAAAGACCAACTTTATAATTTTTCGTTCAAACAGAAATCAGAAAAACTTTGACCATGTAAATATAAAAATAAATGACAGTGCTATTGAGAGGGTAAAGTCCACCAGATTCCTGGGGATCCATATTGATGAGTTCGTGAATTTCGGGGGCCATATCAATGAGCTAACAAAAAAACTATCAAAATATGTTG
Organism: Diretmoides pauciradiatus; assembly: GCA_900660315.1. NCBI lineage: Eukaryota > Metazoa > Chordata > Actinopteri > Trachichthyiformes > Diretmidae > Diretmoides > Diretmoides pauciradiatus. Next base: position 16,239 of record CABFOS010062310.1, on the reverse strand, counting down.
GATTATTTTTTAAGTTGAGGCATTCTTTACCCAATGAAGCTCTTATTACATTATATCGATCATTATTTGAGCCTCATCTTAATTATTGTAATATTATTTGGAGTAACACATTTCCCAGCTACTTAGGGAAGTTGATTATTTTACAGAAAAAAATCATACGAGCCATATCCTGGGCTAAATTTGATGCCCCTTCTGATCCACTCTTCCATCGCTATGGCCTCCTGAAGATCACTGAACTCAATGTTTTCCATAATGCCTGTACCATGTACTGTGTTGTTAATAAGATTAATGAAAGATTATGTGACCTTATCCAAATCTCTTATCCTTCACATGCATATCAGACTAGGAAGAAGCACCTCATTAAGGGGAAAACACGAAAACTCAAATGCACTAGTCTCAGTATTGTTTGTAAAGGCCCTCAGGTTTGGAACAACCTTGCTAGAGAACTACAAATGTCCTCATCCTCACATGTCTTTAAAAAAAGTTTAAGGAGGCATTTATTGTCAGGATATTCCCATTCATGATTTATAGTATTCTTTTTTTTACTTTCTTTTCTTCTTCTACATGCAGTTTTCTTCTTCTCATTATTATTATTACTTATTTATTGTTACTTATTTATCTTTATTTCCTCAGATTGTTGGAGACTAGTCAAATGGAATGTTAGGAGTAGGGTTTAGTTTAGGGACTATGTTAGGAGTAGGGTTTAGTTTAGGGTAGGGATTAGCTTAGTGGATAGGGCAGCTATCCATATGTGTTTATGTATATGTGTATATGTATATGAGTATGATTGTTTCACTATCCTTCACTATTGATCACTTTCCGGTGCATGGGCCCCATTTATAAGCTTTCTAGCTTCCCAGGGTGTCCCTTTTTCACATTCAGTTTGAAACTTGAAACTGTATTATTGTGTACTCTGATGTTCAAACTACTGGTGTGAAATAAATAAATGATTGATTGATTGATTGATATCTAGTGCAAAGATACAGTAGTGGTACAGTAGTCAGTATATCAAACTGTACTTAGAGTATGTATAGTACTAAATTGTGAATTTTACCAGCATTTCTTTGCCATTGTCACTCACATATGCATCTAACGATAAGATTACATTCAACCATCTCAGTGAAAAAGATCGGCAGCATTGTACAATAGTTATATTTGTAAAAATTCCATTTCAATACTGGTTTGTAAATGTATTGTTGACACACATCTTTATATTGATGGCAGCAACTCGGCAGAAAGATTTGTTTGCTTTGAGGTGATCTGTCATTAAGTCATCACGAACCCCAATTCATGGCTTTTTTACAATACAATCATATTCATTTACAGTTATATGGAAAATAATATTGATATTTTTGCAATATATTACATAATATTGCAAGAAGGCATTATCTCTGGATCCGCTTTTTGAAAATATGTTGCATTTTTAGCAAATTTCACATAAATCTAAATACATGTAAAGGTTTCATGAAGCTCGTTGGCATTGACTCGGGACAATCAAGCCCATAACTCCACTGTTATTGATCCTTCAGCCTCTGTTGAATTTATTTCTACAAGTCTATCTGTTTCTGTACATCCTATTGTAGGGGGTTAATGTATTATACAAAGTGTTCAGATCAGGGATTAGATTTCCCCCCAATTCCATCAGTCAATTCTCGGTGCTCTCTGGGGCATTCATCATTTTGACAGTTGCAGATAAGGCAATTATTTTCCTCAAGCAACTACAAAATGTAGACAAGTGCTTCTGTGACAGTGTGTCTGTTCGAGAGGGAGCACAAATATTATTCCACCAGTCACTGATGGCACATTTTGCTCGCTACAGAGTGATATCCTCTGTAACACATAGGAAACAGATGTTGTTGAGCATTTCTGCATCCTAATGTACTTCAACGCGGAGCTTCAATTCCCCTTTTACAGTGGATTGAAGCTCCATGTTGAACAGAGACGTTACACACAATAACACGTCTTCTTTGCAGATGTTGGTACGGCTTCATATTTTGCTGCTGGAAAAAAATATTTACCATAATAACAGATGTGATTCAATTGTGATTCAAACACTAATTTGATTGATTTGATTCATTTTCCTGACTTTCTTGTATCAAATGCCATTATCACATGATGAGTTCATGTAATGTTTTCATTCCAAATTTCTACTAAAAAATTGGATTTTGCTAAAAAATATAAAAATAATTTGCAATACAGCACTCAACTCAATACAGCAATAAAATAACACATATAAAACAACACATATAGTTATAGATTTAAGCTAAACTTAATATGGGGGGGAAAAAACTAAAAATACTTTTCAGTTTTGTTTTTTAATTTTTTCATTACTGCATTACTGTATAACCTTCAAATAAATCCTCTAAAAATCAGGTAAAAAAGCAGGACCTCAGAGGTGTTTGTGATCTCCGCTGTAAACCCCTGGAGGGCAGCAGAAGACCTTGATTTCTACTCTAGTTTGTACCAGTACAGCTACTAGAACCACGCTCACCCAGAAGCTCAGGTCAGGACACAAATCAGACTGTGTTAAGTCTTTCCTACTGAAGAAAGTATGAATGAAGTTTCCCCTGATATGATAACAGAGCAAACAACGATGTCAGAAACCTTCTTCGTCTTTCTTAATGATGTCATAAAGCTTCTTCGTCTTTCTTTCTTTCTTTCTTTCTTTCTTTCTTTCTTTCTTTCTTTCTTTCTTTCTTTCTTTCTTTCTTTCTTTCTTTCTTTCTTTCTTTCTTTCTTTTTCAGAAATCAAATTAAAGATACATACAGTAACTGGTGCTAAAATCTCTGATTTAAACAGTAACCAAAATTTAAAGTGTATCTTAAATCAGACATTCCCAATGTGATATTCAGAATTGTCTGTTTATACTCAAAAAATTCATTACCAAAATCAATGTAAAAAACAATTTGAGTATTCATTTTGCAAACCAAATAATTTAATTTTCATATATAAAGGTAATACAGATAACAGTAAGAGAGAACAAATAAGGGAACAGTGTGAATTTGCCAATAATATCTACAGTTTATTGCCAGTCTTTGCATATGTTAGAGAGATATTAACAAACCATAATGTTGGACTGAAAAAAAGACACTTTTAGGAATAATAACAACATGGAAATAAAGAGAATTAGCCTCAAGATTCTTCCAAACATTAAAGTTATTTTGGGAGGCCAAAAAGAAAATACACAACTCTTGCACTCTTTACATTTGACATGAATACTACATGTATATGATATATATAATCTATATTCCAGACTTTGACTGGAAGACGCTGCTGCCTCAGAGTTAATAAATGTAAGGGAGCAGAGGGAGAGGAGGATGACGTCTATGCTGGGTAGAGATCTGTCATCGGATGAAAGTGGGAACTTGTTCTCCCATTGCTGTCAGCACGTTTTAATGATTGTTGAACCTGGCCAAGCTGTCCCTCCTTAAAACTTTCCCATACCGAGAGTCTGATAGATTCATAGCTTAATTATTAACTTGTACTTAATTCCTTTGGAACAACACTGTTCTCAAATTACAAGGATTTTTGGTTAAGTGCCCTGGTCAGCAAACATTTCTCTAATGTCATCTCTTTCTGTAAATGTCAATAAGGATTTAATAGATGCTAACATTAACTTTCCACTTATAACTGGTTCTAAACATCCGCATATTTTGATGAAGGAGAAGCATCCATTGATTATTTTGACTTGACAGTGCATGATGGGTGCACGTTTTTTTACAGCAATGAAATGAGAGTAGAAGTTGGAGATGAGAGGAACGGCATACTGTAAATCTCACCCATGTCCTCAACCATCACCAATAATTGGATATTTTATAATTGGATAATGGGCACATCAGGGTGGATCAGTTTGTTGGCATAGTCCGACAATTTTTGTGTAATTCTGATGAAACTATTGCTGGTTTGTATGTAAACAGCGACATTACTTTCTTTGTTGTTACAGAGCAGTACATCTCTCAGACAGGTATCCCACAATAGAACAAATCAATGTACGCTTTGATCAATCAGATACTAAAGAAATAACACATACACGTAGCTATGCTGGTGATCTGCGATCCCCAATTTGAAAAAATCATATTGCAGCATATCGGAGAAAAAAAGTGGAATTAAGACAAAACAGCTACAAGGAGGCAAATAGGTAGAAGATACAAAAATGGTAATTAAAAAACCCAAAACAGTCTCATTAGTGGTCTGACAAAGGTTTCGTGAGGCCGTCCGGCCGAGATACTGTGACAATAATTCAAACACAGAAAGAAGGCCAGGGCCTGTATGGGGAGTGCCACCCATATATTGACTGCACATCAGAGAAGCTCTCCTACTGTATGTTGGATTATAAATCCCATTTCTAAAAGATATATGACTCTTTTGATGGTGTATCAGACCTGTCTTGTGTTCACTCTAACTAAATGTTTCAAAGTCAACTTTAAAAGTAGGTATCTTCCTTCATATGCATTGATATCCATACTAAAACAGCCAATACTACCTCCAATCATGTACAGTAATTAGGCATCCACTCAAAAGACAGAAACACAAAGCCAAGCACATACACATTGTTAATATTTAGATGGTTTTAGCTTAATAATGCAAAGTAGGCCCAATAAAATGTTACATTAAGTTAAGCTTACCTCTCTTTGTCTCAGACCGAATGTCCTGCCCATCTGTACGTCTGTGACAGGATGCATGGTGCATGTAATGAATGACTCTGCTGGTCTAGGCCTCTATAGGGTTGAAAAGTAGTTTTACTAAAAAAAGAGAAAGAGAGAGAGAGAAAAGATCAGCCAACAGATGAGAGAATCCAAGCTGAACCTTGGATCTGCCCCTTCAAACTGTCCCACCAAAGACTTTTGCCCCAGCAGTCTTCATCTGCCAGCCTGCTATTCTTCCTCGAGCTTCCCACCAGTCTGGGACTGTGGCAAAAGATTATTCTTTTTACATACAACACATTATATCCCGTCATTGTCTTTGCCTTAGGGAAACACATTTACATGTTCACTGTATGGATTTTGCCTTCGCTATTAGTGTCTAGAGTGACTTTTAATAAGTTTACAGTCAGCACTTTAGAATACAAACATAGACATGGGCACACACAGACACAAACACGCCATCCTTCAGTAGCATTGATTCTATTTTGAATAGTGTATTTTCTCCTCAGTCTAGATAGTCTTGCTACTGCCCATGCTGTTAGTGCAGTAGGCATTTTCAAACTCTTTACATCCATTACATTCCACTAGGTAAATACCTAATGCTGGAAACATTTGTCAATGTATGCGCCTGGCTGAACAGAATAGATTATTGGGGGCTGAGTAAAATACACTGCATTTCCAAACAGCACTGTGCCTGTGACATATTAAAAAACTTCTCACACGACTCCATGCAGTTTCCCCCCTGTGCCGCGGATATGTAATATTTCAAGGAAATGTAAAGCTTGTGAACAATCGTAAACATTCTTGTTGAAGAATAGGAATGTCAATATTTCGAACAACATGACCAACGGGGCTATTTCTGCCCCTTCAACGGCAATATATCACTATCAGACCTTCTACATATTTTAAGTTAACAACTAATCATCAATACACTCAAAATTGCAATATAGTCAAATGAAAGGGCTGATTAGGAAAGATCCTTCTTAAACTGATTTGAACCTTACTGTGCTAAAGTATGCAACCTTTTATTCCAATTTAATGTATTTCATCTTGCTCATTTTCAGGTCCTATAAACTTGTAAACAAGATTTGTCACTGACTCTCCAGTGTATTACAAACCACCTATTCTTTTTCTTTTTTCCTCTGGAGCGGTAGAGCATTCTCTTATTAACACCAAGGCTGAATTAGACCACTTTGAAACGAAAAACATCTCGAGTCTTTTGTGATCGAACCTGCTTATCCCCCCAAATTACCACAGGGAGAGAAACAACATTTAAACAGGGATAACTGACTCATCTAGGAGCCTAAATATGCTTAAATAGTAATTGAAAAGGACCAGTTTGAAGCTCATTAATTGGATTAGCACTTCCATAAAGCGGCTGGTATGAATATGCATGGGACTGTGGGAAGTCTCTGTAATGAGCGATACTGAATAGCAGTTGATGTTTTTTTCATTAATGTCACACGGAACAGTGATGTAGATTGAAATCAAAGTTAAAACGTGATTAAATAAAGTATAGTTTGGTGCAGTGTTCGAACATTCATATGTATTATATAAGGTAATACATATAACCCAGGTTTGGTCAACTTTGTAAGTTGGAATTATTATTAGTAAATTTATCTATTTATTTATAGGTGAAAATACATTTTTTCATTATTAAAGTTGCTTCAAATTATATCAGAACTTTCTAAAGTGTTTCTTCATGTCAGTGCTTCAATTTCTTCCATTGTCTGAGGTAACATTTACCAATCTACAGTATGTCCATTTGATCCTCTGTAATTGATAGAGAATGGGACTCCTCTTCAACAGACACGCACAATAAAGAGCAAGGACATAAGAGTGGACCGGGGTGACGTTGGGTCTCTTATTTGGGTGCGTTTCCATTCATCCCCTCAATATTCCATTCCTGGTTCTGCTTCGTAGGCTTGTCTATTGTGGAGCGCTGAATGGGAGACCGTAGAAGCGTCTCTGCTTCCGTTAATTAGAGCTCTTTGCCGCTTCCGCTCCTTGAGAAGTCAAAGTTAAAGCAGAAAAAAACCCAACCTCAGTCCTCCATTGTGGCATCAAAGACAGGAAAAGGTATAGTTTACCAGTGGCTTGGTGGTTGGAGGCCGCAAAGTTGGAATGGCTGAGTTAGAAATGGAAATAGAAATGGAAGTGGAAATAGAAAGTGATGCTAAATTACAATAATGAACAATATATGTTGCCGGTATTATGTGCAATGTTGGTATTAAAGCTATAGGTGTCATGATTTTAGAGACTATGTCAGGAAGACACACAGTACTGCAGTGACACTGGAGAGCTGTGCACGTTGTCCAGAAGTTCATACAGAGTTAAAATCTATGGAACATTCCAAGGACTATTATATGCATATTGATTGTGCAAGAACCCCTTCTGGTCTTTACAGCTGAAATGACCAATTGTTCATGTAGGCTTAAGTGATGCACGAGAAGAAGAAAAAAAGTCCCGGGGGTCTGTTATGACATGTGGCTATGGGTGTCCTTTATACCTTGAGATTCCCTTTGCCTCATTAGTTAACACACTTTCTTAGTTTTGAACAATACCTTAGCTTGAGTTCTCCCAGCAGAAATCCCCCCCGCTCAGTCGATATTTCCAGGGCCTGCAGCAGAGTTTCAGAGAGAGGGCCCTTTCCCCCCTGTCCTAACAGCTTTAATACTTGTAATTATCTCTTGCTGGGGGAGGCTGGAAATTGGATTAGGGTGGTGAGTCTCAGCTGAATGAATTACCTCCATCTCCCCACTTGGTGGGCCACACACTGATAAAGTGCGGAAAAACGGATTTGGATTCAGCCTTAGCATTCATGGCTTCCTTGTGGAAAAATGAAATTTTCCAACAGAAGGGGCCAGTGTGCCAGCAGTATCTGTCCACAGCATGTTTCATCTGGTCCTGCTCTTCTGGAAATGCAATTACCTGCGTTATCGGGGCCTAAATGGTGACAGTTTGGCAGGGGAGCGGTTCCACCTGCCAAAGGCATCATTCGGCAATGTTTTTGTTGCATGTTTGAGCCATTCAGTATTCTCTCAGTTTCAAATTATCCCCAACTATTTCCACCTGTCAAAAGCAGAACAATTCATTGGTTTGTTTACAGGTAGAATTATGTTGTTAGGGGAAAATTGACATTGATGCAGCCCAACAAAGTTTACAATATGACTATGCTTTCATCTAAGTTCATTATCAAAGATGTACTCTTCACCTTTATTGCCATTCTCATCAACTTTCACCCAATATGCTTACTTGCTCAGATAAATCATAGAAAGTTCAAGTACTGTATAGTCGTTTATTCTCTCAAGGACCACAATTCACAGCTTCGAGCAGTAAAAGTAATGTACAATGAACCAGAGAACAGAAACAAATGGAACAGCCAATAACAATGTTTTATTTTTGTGTTGTCCCCCAGCCTTCACTTGAATGACTGCACATACAGTACAGGTTGAAACTAAATTATTTAACAACATCAATTCAGCTAATGTTCTACATGTGTTGTTTCTCTCAGAGGAGAATAGCTGAGCTCTTTTAAAAGGTCTATTAAATCAATATCTGGGAAGGCTTGCCACTGTGGATAACTCACCTCCAATACACTACGGAAATAGACACAGCAGTGGGGTGCGCACTTTGCTGGAAACATTGTCCATTCATTATCGAACATATTTGCTTCCCCATACATTGCTAAATATGAAGCTAAACCATATTAAAAGATGAGTTCTAGAAGTTAAACTGATGGAATTTACACTTAACACATGATTTTTGATAATTTTACTATGTTGTTTACTATTTCAGGCCATATTTGTTAGATAAATGGTTTGAAATTAGCATTTTATTATAAATGATCAAAGATACCGCTACATGTTCTGTCCCAATAACGCAAAATTAAACTAAACTAAGCTGAACTAAAGAGGCAACGCTCCGAGGAAACGACTCTCAACTTTGTTTGGAATTGAGCCAACTTTGTTTCCTTGTTGTTCGTTCAGTTTCATATTTCACTTCCTGCTGTGTCATTGTAAGGAATCAGATGAAACAGAGGACAAACTGGCCCTACATACCCAGCGCTCGCTATCAGACACCCCCCTTGTCTTTTTCACTTCCCATTCTTTTAACCCCCCGCTGAGGACAATCCTTGAAGGTAGATAAAAAGAACAACAAAAGATAATTAAATCTAAAAAGGGAGGAAAATCTCTGCTTTCTCACACAAACAGTTGGGGAGAGATTTCAGCACAGTGAGGGTTTGGCTAATTTATACAACAGCCTGATGGGAGTCCTTCAACATTTACACTCAGGATGGGTAAAGGGAATATCACATCTCTTCTCTTAGGGCTGTAATGATTATTTTCATTATCGATTAATCTGACGATCATTTTCTCGATTAATCGGTTAGTTTTTTGCTCCATAAAATGTCAGAAAATGGTGAAAAATGTCTCACAACCCAAAGATATTCAGTTTACTGTCATAGAGGACTAAATAAACCAGGAAATATCCATATTTGAGAAGCTGAAATCAGAGAATCTGGACGTTTTTTCCTTCAAAAACGACGATTAATCGATTATCAAAATACTTGGCGACAACTAATCAATGAATCGACCAATCATTGCAGCTTGAATCTTGTCTTATTGTGAGGTGTTCCCATTTGTGCTGTCTTACCTTATCAGACCTAAAACATTTGTTACATCATGTCAATATTTCACGATAGACCTGACCCCCAAAAGCAAAACTCATAATAATTTAAAGATTATCAATACACAACTCTGCTACTATCAGAGGAGTAAAGATCGCTCTAACGCGTCTTGTTGTTCCAACTCAAACCTGCATCCCATCGATGACAAATCTAGAATTATAATACTGTAATGCTTCACATAGACCCAGCTATTTAGGCGTGAATTTAATATTCATTGCTTTTGCAGCTTGGTTGGTTTTAAGGTGCTATCACCCTTATCCACCCTCCTCCCAACCCCACCCACTCCCCAACATCGCCGCCATCTACACCCCTATATCCACCAAATAGGGGCAAATGGCAGTCACTGGGACAGACACACACACACATCCACCCGTCTCTTTGTCCCTCCCTCCTTCACTCATTTCCCCCGTTCTCTTTCTCTGGCTGCCTCTCTCTGTCCCCCATCACTCTCCCTGTCCTTGTTTTTGATCTTCAAATGCTGGTAGGGATAATGACTACAAATCAGGGATGAAGGTGAGTGATCACAATGTGGCCCACCCATCCCAGCTGGCCTTTTTACTCCTCTCATATGATGCATCTTCCTGACTCTTTCTGAGAACCCAGTGAACTACACCAGGAGGATTTCATACGGGGCTCAGACTGGGCTAAATACATTTGGAGGAACTGAGCTTCCAAGGCTTCTAAATTGGTTTGCTCCTTCCTTAGCAGCATGGAAACAATATACTCCCATATGTAACTTTGAACTGTATAATATAATTGCATTTGTTGTAATATAATTAGTTAAATGTACCTTATTGCTTTGCAGGTTCTGGTTCCTACAGAGTGGTCCTGGTCCCACTGTTCCACTGTTCCACGTCATTTCCGATATTTCTAAAGCCCTTAGCAGACAGTATTGACAGACAAGGTTATATACTGTAATTCGTGCCCAAAGGGCTGCAGTGGTCCTGGACATCCCACCATGGGAGTCTAATTAAAAGTACAACTACTCTAAGATCTCCTTTCTGTTTACCCGTCAAAACAGTTATTAAAAAGTGTCCTGGTACCAGGAGTCCTATCCTTTCACATCATAAGTTTTAATGGGCAGTTTAGATGATTCATGCCAATCAAACATCTGTTCTGCATTCCCCTTGTCAAGAGGAGCACCTGTTGACCTCTACCTGACCTCCACCGGTAAGCAATGTGGCAAGAGAGAGGGACGATGGTTTCCTATTTCAGGCAGCAAGGACAGAAAAGACCAGGAAGTGCTAGTTTTATGACCACTGTTTACCTTCGCAGAGGCCTGCCTCTTTTCCTCCTTTTTTTTATGTGCCCGGCAAAAAAATGTTTCACTAGGGAGCAGGAGGTGAAATTTTTCTCATCCAAATGGATGGCAATTTCCCACCATTTAGCACCTGAAGGTAATTAGCTTGAAGAGATTGCGGAGTGAGAAACACGTTCATGGAACATTAACTCTCGTACATTCTCCAGTTGCAGGGAATTAATAGGAAAGATTAAAGTTTAAAGAGAGCAAATGCCATTACCTCACAAACCACCTCTCTGTGGCACCATCTTGGGCTAACTTTTCCCCCTCTTTTTAATAAGTCTGTATTTCACAATGGCATTGGGGTCTGGATTACAATAGCAGGCTATAAGTGGTGGAAGTGAGACAGTTCTGCAGGGTTGTTGCGTGGTTGTATATAAGACGACAAAGAGCTCCAATAGCCTGCAGCTTCCTTTTACTCCATAACAGCTTCCTGCTTTCTCTCTCCTGTGATGCGATAAGTTAATAACCAGCCTGGCACGCGTTCTCTGAACAGCATGTTAAATAAATGTAAATGCAAAACCCAATTTAATAAAAGGTCTTAATAGTAAGTTATCACCCCAAATAACACTTGTTTTGTTAATTAAACAGCTCTTTTCTATACGCAGGAAGACCCTATACACATCTGTTAGAAAACAAACTGCTGCATGTGTTCATGTATATAACATATGTGAACGCCCACATGTGTGTTTATTCATCTCGGGGATAGCAAAGTTGGTTACACTGAAGAAGAGTGTATTTTAAAGATGATGAAAACTATACAATAAATCATATCTTCAGATTTAGGAGCTAAAAGAAATTAAATTGAGACATGGTGGAATTTATTGCCCAGAAAATCCCATTCTACTATCTGATTTGAAAAGTCCAGTCCTCCAAGCTCTCGAAAATCTATTTTCCACATTTTAATACCCTGCATAACAGTCCTCATAATTCATTCGAGTGTGTTAAGCACAGTTTTATTAGATCTGAAACAAATTTTGGTGGGGGATCCTATAGGCCATTAACCATGGAGTAATTTTATCCTTGTTTCCTTAATGATGCCATAATGGCGAGTGAATTTCTTAACTAAAGACCAAAGAACATTTTGAAGGTCAGCTTCATCTGCAGACTCCTTCATGCGCTTCTCTGAGAGATTGGAAAAGTCGGGAGATTTTTGAAGAGTCATTAATAACGCTAAAGCTGAAGGCCTATTTGCGTTCTCGCTTTCTACCTTTTAATGTTACAATCTTTCCCTACTCTTTCTCCCCTTTTTTTCCTGCTTCCCTCTGTTTTGCAGTTTCTCTCATGCAGAAAGAATGGAGTGCTGAACGTGAAGGCAAAAATGGCAGCGCAGCGACATACAGATCCCAGATGTGGTGCCTCAATAATTTACATTTTATGCCTTTGTTATCACTTTAATCATTTTCTTTATTCGTTTTGTTTCAGCGATCAGAGAAACACTTGATAGGCCCAAATGCCATGGGAACAATTTTTATTTGGTATGTGGTGCAAAGTCTAATTAGAATTAGAATTTTGCTGAGCCTTGAAATGGTTGGTACTTTATCCTGATCGCCTTAGATATTGTTCTAAGTCAGTCATTTGTCATACTAGAGCATGCTGGGAAGTCTGCTGCTAATCAAAGCTCCATCTCCTCCACTCTTTTTCTGCTGCCATTGCACCTCTGTCCAAATAAATGCTGTTGGGTAAGGATGAATGTTGTCTCTGCTCTGACACTGAATCTTATGGGCGCCCTACGTTACAGCCCTCAAACACTACAACTGAGACAGACTCAGACAACTTTAAATGTGTTGAGTAACCTCTCTTACCCCAACTATTACTTTGAATAACTACTTGAAGTCACTTGATTAACTTCTCTGCTGAGAATCTCCTCTGAGTACAATTGTACATGATGGATGATGTGGGAATTACGGGTTGACATACAACAATATGAACTTTTTTACCACCAACTTTTAAATGGTTTATTTTTGGAACAAGTGGTGTCCCGTGATTTCCCATATTTATGTGGTTGGGAGTTAAGACAGAATCTCATGTGCTAATTGAAACGAATCGCATTTTTTATGGCAATGTCTCCGCAAGGTCACTGATCCTTGCGGTGGTTCCCCCTGTAAAATGACACACCTCTGAGCATGGCCGCTCCACCCCCTGAAGATTAGCCACATAAATAAATTAGACCCAGGGACAAAGGAGCACTAGCTCCCATGTGAAACGCCACTGCTCGTGGTGGAGGCCGCAAGCGCTGGCGTTTTTGTCATTGTCTGTCAGGGACAAAGGAGTATTCCCCCAGAACTGCACAGGCATTTTATCCCCCAGGTGAGCAAAGGGTCCTTTAAAGAAATTGAAGCTGACAACCGTTAACATTTAGAAATGTACCAATAAATGGCTTTTATGCAGAGATATCCCAATGCCTTGGTGGTGCACTCCGTCAGAGCCGCTGCTGCTGTTCAGGAGTGTCAGGTTGAGTGAAGCTGTCACAGTGAGAGAGTCCTCCCCAAAATAAATCGCTCTCAAGACCTAAAGCATCAACCAGTCTATTGATGGTACATCTACTGCTGTCCTATACTGTGTACAGTACTAAGCGAAACTGAAATTAAGTGACATTTATTAGGAGTGGGGGGAAATATCGATACAGCATAGCATCGCGATACTTTCTTCCGCAATAGAATATCGATACAGTAGTGCCAAGTATCGATACTTTATCTAGTTTTACGCACATTATAAAACCTATTTTTTCTTCATTTTGTAGCTGGAGCGACGCAAAAGTTCATTGCTGCCAAAATCCTGTAGGTGTCGAGTGTTAAAACAACTGCATCTGCAACAACTACGCCGAAGCTGTGGCTAGTTGTGCTACAAATGGATGCTAACACAATAACAACAGACCGGATCAAGTGAAAGGTAAAAGAAAACCGTTATATTTCTCTGTATGGATCCTGTCAGACACTTAGAACAACAATCAGAGCTTTTAGAGGACGTACATTTAGGGGGCGAACTTGCCCTGAAGGGTTAAATTGCAGCCGGTTTAGCAGCTAACCGCTTGCCCAATACTGGACCAATTTGAAAAATTCTT
>CABFOS010062245.1:0-17072 GCA_900660315.1 Diretmoides pauciradiatus | reverse complement strand
GTCATAGAGGACTAAAGAAACCACAACATATTCAGTTTACTGTCATAGAGGACTAAAGAAACCACAACATATTCAGTTTACTGTCATAGAGAACTAAAGAAACCACAACATATTCAATTTACTGTCATAGAGAACTAAAGAAACCACAACATATTCAGTTTACTGTCATAGAGAACTAAAGAAACCACAACATATTCAGTTTACTGTCATAGAGAACTAAAGAAACCACAACATATTCAGTTTACTGTCATAGAGAACTAAAGAAACCACAACATATTCAGTTTACTGTCATAGAGGACTAAAGAAACCACAACATATTCAGTTTACTGTCATAGAGGACTAAAGAAACCACAACATATTCCCATTGGAGAAGCTGAAATCAGAGAATCTGGACATTTGTTCTTATAAAATAGCTGCCGATTAATTTAATAGTTGACAACTAATCGATTAATCAACTAATTGTTGCAGCTCTATCTGCACACCGTATTACCTGCTGGCGGTGTATTTCCTCAACCACCATCTTCATTTTTTTCTAATGGTGTGCACACAACCCTAAACCCCTTTGCCCATAGTGCACCTGGCCTGGTCTCTATGTCTCAGCACTGCCTGTGTTTGCTGCACAGCCTCTTTTGGGTTCCACTTCCACCCAGTTTTAACTGTGGGCACTACCCTCCTAACCATTGGATGCTTTGAAAGACTCATTTCGAATCTCATTGTTGGAGCCATTTCTGTTTGTTGTCATAAAATTCTTTAGTTGTTCCTTGAATTTACAATTCGTAATTATTAGTATTATTGAATTATTGTAATGAATCAATTATTTGTTTATTAGATTGCAATATGATTTTATTGGTGTGTTTATAGTATGGTAGGTTACGTGGTGTAACATGGAGTCACTTTGGGACACACCCCTCTTTTTCCCCCATGTCTCCCTGCACATTCAATAGGCCCAGGTTAGACAATGGACTGGGGGTTCTTGGTTTGGCGCTGCCATATGTTTTTTGACCACAAATATCTTGCAAGTACCTCGCAAATGCATCTTGTTCTAACGCAGGTTTTGTTTACTGAACCAGTTAACTATCTATTAAGTTTTTGGAATCATGTTTGCTTTTCAAATAAATCTATTTCCATCAGAACCTTTGTTTAAATCTTTCTAATGAATCACACATCACCCACACATCGCCCACACCTCACACTCTTGCTAATTGCCTATACTTACTCATTTTGGTTGCTTTTTTATGTTCCCTTTCTTTGTTATTTTCTTATTTTTACTGTTACTTTTCTTTTTCTTATTGTTTGCTTGTTTTTCTTTTTCTCATTTCTTGCTCATATTGTAGCCTTGTAAGGACTATTTTCTTTGAATATTTAGACTTAATGTCTAAGGTAGAGACCTTGTATAAGCCCATTCAGGGTTCCCTGTCTCTACCGGCACATTATTATTTTATTTTTCTCTCTTTCTTTGTATCTGTATTTTCACTTTTTTTAAATATGTGCAAATAAATAAATGAATAAATAAATAAAATAAAAATAAATCATTGAGAGCGTCTGAACGTGGCATCACCAACCAGAAAACTCAGAGGACAAAACAACTGTCTGGATTGTCCTCACACTCACCTTGGCACACTGGTACTCCTCTGTCAGACTAGATATTGGTAATTCTACAGTAAAATGCTTTTCCCAGTAGTTCACCACTGTCCCATAGTCAGCTCATTAGAAAGTCCAACAACTCTTTCATATCTCAGAGGCAATACATAATTCTACATCCACCTGGCAATTGTCTTCAGCCTTTGCTCCATCTCATTACTCAGCTTCAAACTGAGAACACAAATAAAACTACTGATATTAATAACATGCAAATCCATTTCATTATATCAATGTCCCATTCTTTGTTTGACTATCGTACTGAAAATGGATACAGACACACGCAGAATGTGTCCCAACTTTGTCCAAAATGAATTGAGAACATCTGGCTGAAAATAAGTTTTATCCCCACTGCGGTAAGCAATATATTAGGGTACTTCCATGTCACTTAAAGACTAACAAACCACAAACCACAACCTCTGTGTCACAAATAGCATAAATAAAAAAATCCACCCTAAAACAGCTACAGTATTGGCAATGTACCTTATATTTCTGATCCCATGTAGTTTTTTTGTCAGTTTCCAGTGCAGGTACAATGGAGTTTGATAGTCAGCAATTGTTCATCTATCTAACACGTCAACAGTGAACAACAGGTTCTGGTGTCAGCTCAAAGAACAAAGGCTTCCTGGCACCATTTCACACCAACAGTCAACAATCATACACAGAGAAATCCATCGTAGAAGAGGAAGAGATACAAACTTCTCCACCAACAGGAAGGAGCCCCAATAGGAGCCCCAATAGACCAGAATGCAATGCAGCAGGGATATGTTGTGTTTTGAGAAAGGGCTGTGGCCGTGATCACACCCCAATGTTCACCAACTAGTTATAGACAGCTATATTTATATACTGTACCCATGCACCTTTGGTTGGAAGCAAGAGGGTCGAAACTGATGATTTCTCCCTTTAAAGTTACATGAATAATAGACTGGGTATCAATAAGGACTAATAAAGGAGTTTGTTGTGTAATGTAAACCAGACATGAGTTGTACTTTGATGACTCACCTCTTGCTGTAAATCCTTGATGATTTTAGTTTTTTTCTCCATCTCCATCTTAACAAATTTGATCTAAAGACAGAAAGAAAATATGAATGATAATCACAATGTGCACAGTCAGCTGTTCAGGCTCATTAGACATACAGAACAGTTCTGTGCCAAAGTCAGGCACCCTACTTTTTTTAATATAAATTTGGTTTTAGAAGTTTATTCTTTTGTTATCTGCATTCGTGTTTAACATTACTGCTCTTTATAATACAGTTTTTGATATTCAGAAACTTTTCACTTCATTATTTTTAAAAGCATCTTGGCTTTTGGGAATTGTTTTACATAAGCCTGAGACTTTTGCACAGTACTGTATTGGTATTACAGAGGTTATGTATGCATGCGGTTATGTAAATAACTAGCAACAGTAATTACTTGTCACCGTCTGATTCATTGTTTTCAAAGTAACTGATAATCTTGGTAGGTTTACATTCAAACAATAGCATTCAACAGCATTCATTTATGGTATGCTTCATATTTAATACAACTATGAAGCATACCATAAATGAATGCTGTTCCTTATTAATTGAATCCTGTTGATATAATAAAGTTGAATTTCACAGTATTTCCCATTTTCAGCTTGCCTCTCCTCAAGGCTTGAAGATTTTTAACACATCAAATTAATGTCAAATATGATTCCAGAGATGTTCCATCCATGACATCTTGGATTGCACCGCATGATTTACTGAGGCATTTATTCTTGCAGTGAGCGACTGCCTATTTTCCACTGTGTGCCTGATTTAATAGGCCATATGCTTATTGTGTCATAACAATCCTTTTATCATGAGCTCAGCATGTCTTGGTAGTGCAACACTCCCATGTGTCATTTGATTAACAGCTAGTCAGGAGCTCAAATACCCCCTAGAGCCCTGCACAGGCCAATCCAGCCCTAGCCCGACCCTAGCCTGTGGTTTTAAAGCCCTAGCCCGTTGTTTCCAGGCCCTAGCCGGACAAAGTCTGCAATTTTTCAACCTGAGCCTGACACCAAACAGCAAACAGATGGAGAGTGAGAGCTCTCCTTTTCTTTAAGGATCTGTGTGTTCAATAACAGGTGCTGGTTTCCAGTGCGGATTGGCCGATCCAGATGCCGGTCTATTTAACTTCCGGGTTTTCCGACGTGACGCTGAGGGTCGATGTTTGATGGCGGCGCCTCCTCGTCCTCCGATCTTGTGACACTTTGTGAACCCTGTGAAAACCTTTTGCTGTTTGCTTAGTTTTAATGCTAAACGTTTAGTATACGACACTTGTAATACGTATAGCACGAAGCATAGGGCTGGATTTTCATTTGATCACAGTTTTCTCCTGTTTTGGTTCAGCCGAGGGAGTTGGTTTAGTAAATGTCTTTTTGTTTGTTTCTTTAGTTGGCTTAGGGTTTAGGCAGAACTACTGTTGAGGAGATAGTGGTTTAGTTTATTGTGTTGGCCTTTGGTTCACCCTGACGTCCAGCTTCATTCACTGTAGGCTACAGTATAGACGTTGACTGTGTGTAGCAATAAATTGCTCATTTTTGCACTTATTTTCATTCTCCGCTTCTTGACCTTATGTTGCGCTCCCCAACTCCTACACATTATGAATGATGTGATCGCACACTATGCGACACACATTTGTATAGCCAATGAGTTTATTGAAATATGTATCAGTTAAATAGCCTATATTTATAATATATCAATGTAATGTGTCATACAGTGGCCTATGTGTGCTCTAGGTGGGCACAATGAAGGGAGAGAAGTTAAATGAGCCCGAGTCCGATCCAAGTCCGATCTATAAACAAACAATGTGGCCCGAGCCCGGTTCCAATCCATTCAACTGCAGACCTCTAATACTCACTGCAGACAGCAAACTGCTGCCATGGGCACATTCTGTGAGAAAGAGAGATAGTTCAAGGTTTCTTCTTTCTTTCGGTTTCCATTCAGAAAAGATGCTTTCAACATGCGGGTCGTCCTTGAGAGAGGTCATCAAGATAGTCTCGAGGACAAAGGAGGAAAGATTCATGGTGCTAGTGACCTCACACTAGGTAGGCACCCGAGGGTCTGTAAAGCAGACCTCACCAGTTGACTCATATCACCAAGCAGGGCATGATAACATCAAAGTGCATGTTGAGCCTTTCACTCACTGCCATTGCCCCCGGGAGTGGTAAGAAAACATCCTGGTGCAATGTTCAAATGTTGAGTTGAGGTAGAGATAAAAAAGGACTATGAAACCAGATTATATACATTAACGCTGAGTTGAAAATATATACTGTATGTAATATGAACTATACTGTATGTAACTATCTTACTTATTATTCTCATGTGTTTTTTAGTTACAAAAAAATCGGATAAGCTTAACGGATGCTCTTAATTTTAACGTAAACCCTTGACTACAGTGTTTGCAGCACATTATTAAAGGTAGGCTACTTTTTATTTTTCAACTGGTTGTTCTTATGATGTTGTCCTATGTCCCTCTTGTATGTTGTATTTGTGTTTGTTTGATCTGTTTGATCTCTACTGCAAACTGAATTTCCCCTTGAGGGACAATAAAGACCTGAACCTAAACCTTGCTGTGGTGTTTATTTGGTGATGGTTGTATCATTGGTATTATATCTGAATTAGGCTTCTACTGTGCGAGTGTTTGCTCTGGATTATGGCACAAGGGATAGTCACATCTTGAAAGTGAAATTTCAAAGTATCAAAGTGAAACCGCAATGCATAATCTGGCATATCAACAAAATTCACACAGTCAACAGTCATAGGGGCAACCGTGACATGTTTCATAAATCATCTCAAAGCGTTTTGGTTAAACATTAAATTAACAAAACATGCTTTGTTTATGCTGAACCCCTACTAGAACATGCAGCTACCTACACTAGTTACAATACATTCAAATATGTGCATGTTTACACCAGAAAACTTGAGCTGGACTCAAATACAAAAGAGTAGAGTTTAATTTATCATATAGAAGCACAGGTTTATATAAAAGTCATCCACAGTGTTACCATTTTCTAGCAACACTACATTTTCTACTGTAGTTAATATAACGTTTATATTATATTCTGATTAGTATAGTTTATATAAACCTGTACTTCTGTAGTATAAATTAAACTCAACTCTATTGTATTTGAGTCCAGCCCAAGTTTTCTGGTGTAAACATGCACAGACAATCTTATCTTTTAGGGTAATGTAAATCTGCTTTTTTGTTTGTTTTATTTATGATTACTTTGGTTATTGGAGCTGCCAGATAGTGTTTGTAAAACACCTGAGCAGATGGAATCTAATTAGAAGCAGAATGACACTCCATTGGGTAGTGAATAAATGTTGGGTGCTCGGGGGAGTAAAAATGAGCGGCATACAGAGCTGAACAAGATGTATTGTAGAAGCTTTCTGTTCTGGGACGATTTCTGAGTATCTGCTTTATCAATACTTGCTCTGAAAATGGTCAGACCATTAGGTCATAAAACCTTCGTCCAGCTCTTGTAGGTGAAATATTTCTATGAGGCTTTGTCTCATGCAGCATACTTCTTCTATGTTTTTGACACAAAGCTCTCTCTAGCCATCTCTCAGAGTTTTAATTAAATGGTGAGGCGAGGAGCCTGGAGAGATGGCTGCTGGGTAATGAGCATGGATCACTGAAGACCCTGTGTGACAGGTGATGGGGCTGGTTAGTGGAGACCGGATGTTGACGGTTAGGTAAGCTATAGTGTTTGTCTTACCGTGGCCTGCTGCTTCTCTGCTCTCTCGTTCGCCTCGTCCAGCTGCTTCTGCAAGGCTGCCTGCAGGGACTTCATCTCCTCTCTGTCAAGTGAGAAAGAGAAACACCGTTAGCACTTCCTCCACTGCGGTACCGCTGCGCGATATCAGATGAGTTTTAATACCACTATACTACTAGAGAACCAGCTGACGTGTGTCAATGTAGTTTGAGAAAAAAAGAAACAATATTTGTTATGTATTACCATCTTCTACTGTACATGGGATTAAATCAGCGTTTTAGTTGTATACCAACATATTTGAATGTGAATAAACTAAAATACAAATGATGCTAAAGTGCATGAGTAAAATGTTTTGACAAAAGACAACATTTGTGAATCCGCAGCAATTAGACCGCACTTCCTGTTTACGTGGCGTTGCGTTGACCTTGAGTGGCAGCCATGTTAAATTGTGCCCATTGGCTCTTAGGGAACATGCATATTAAGTAGAATGTCAAAGGGATGATGCCATAAGCAATTAAACCTCACTTCCTGAATACATGGCACCCTATGTGATTAGGATCCTCCAAAATGTAATGGGTTCTTCCTTGGCCCGTGCTACACCCCTCCACCGGGTATCATGAAAATCACATGATGCGTTAAGCAATAAGACCTCATTTCCTGTTTACATGGCGCCCTACACGGCACCCTGTGATTCGGATCTGTCCCTTCCACTGGGTTTCATGAAAATCGGTCTGGTAGCTTTTACATAATCTTGTACACGGACGGATGAACGAACGGGACCGAAAACATTACCTCTCGCCCCAGACTTCGTCCTTGGGCGGAGGAAACTATTCAACTGAACAGTTTGTGATGTTGTATATGGTATCACTGTAATTCTTGACCATCAGAACATGGGGGTAGACATCACCTATTCTGTGTTATCATGTTTGGTTCAGGAGATATGATACAGAATACATAATTTGGTTATTGCAGAAAGTAAAATGACCGCCGCGAGGCGTTTTTGCGATGGCTCCCTTTCTGAAAATGTTCAGGGCCCCAAACTGTACTTGTGTACCAAGTTTCATGCTTTTATGAAAAAGTGAACATATGGCCTCAAATGTGGCACATATCACCTGGACTAACATGGAAAAGGTATTAAACTACTGGTAACAATTTATTGACTTTTTCCATGCAGACGTGTAAGTTTAGAGATCAAGAGCATGACCACGTTATCGGTCATGCTCGGCCAGTTGTGTAGTCAGGGGGCGCTATCTTGAAGGGAACAGAGCAACACTCTACAAAAGGATCTAATTTCTTGGCGGTCATGTAGTGCAATATTTTACATGCCAGTGGTCTTTCCTCTTGGCATAAGCTCAGAGCCGACCAAACGTTTTCCTTCACAGCGACCAGCCAACCACCACTGGGTTGGCTTTTCATTTGTATTCTCATCTCCTGCATGCAAAGCATTTTGTTCAAACAAGATCAAAACAGCAGAGTAAATGTGAGATGGATGCAGGCACAGGAAAGCAAGAATCTGACAGGTGAATATGAATTGGCTAACATACTCTGCATAGTACTTCATTGTACTTTAAATCGCATGTTTAGAAGAAGTCTGATTTAAAGTGTTATTATTTTTAACTCCCAAATAACATATTTCTAACTTCTACAGAGAATACTGTCAAATAATAACTCTTATGTTGTGTTACACTTTGTAGCAAACTTATTTTCAGAAAGCAAGAGAGCTAGAGAGATGTCAAAAACAAATGATTTGCAATGAATCACCTGTCTGCATCCGCGGTGATGGAATCACCTGGTAATCATACTTGGCAGATGTGGAACTCCAAAAGTGGATTGATAACATTTTTGTTTTAAATTGCAGCTCTCAGGTGCTAGGTAGGCGACATTCAGCCAAAGCCTCCATGGTTTTTAGCTTGATGACATGTGAGAGCTGTCACCACCTGGTGATGGGCTATTGATTGGCTATCAAGATACTGCACGCAGGACGCTGGGCTTCAATCAAGCTGACATGCTAGGGAGCATGAAGGCCACACATGACACCTCATCGCCGTCATGAACCACTACACAAAACTTGAATGAGACTATTATAACCGTTAAGCACAGGTAAAGCCTTTCCCATGTAATAGATGCATGCTGTGAGTCTTTATCAACATGAAGAAGACAAACACATTATCTTGTAGTATATGAGTAGGTTCTGTATTTGATTGTTTGTGGTTTTGTATTTGATTGTATGTTGTCCCATTCCCATCTTAAGCTATTTGAGTGGGTCAATGTGTAACACTAAATAACCAGCAATAATAAAGTGAGTTTTTAATGTTTTAATATTAATTAATTATAATGTAATAGTTAAGTAACAAGTAATTGATGATTAGTTAATTTTCTACATTGTTTACTAATTAATAGTTACTTATATAGTGTAGATTATTAATAATTCATTGATGGCATTTTAACAAATCAACTAAAGGCAGGGTAGGTCATTTTTTGTCATTTGTTTTGAGACACTTTTTATTACATTTGTTGAATTTTTCTGGCCATCCCGATAGTGATAAATAATACAAGATATCTGACATTAAAATTTAAAAAATCCGATGTCTCTAGCGAGCGCAAGACCAGAAAAACTACGTCCAATCATTTCATTCGGCCCGAATGCTGCAAATTGCTATTGTATGATATTATGATGTAATTTTTTTTCTTCTCTGATGGACTCTGCTGACTGATTTCCGCTTCCGTGCCGCTGCTTTTCGAAACCAGCTCCTCTAGATTTTGCTCCGTCCTAACTCAAGAACGCCAAATTTACTATTTAACATTGGTGTTGGTACTTCTTTTTGCCGCTGACTCCTGCATTTTGTTTCTATCTAAGCCCGTCAAACTTTACCGGACTAATTTTATCTCATCCTCCGGCTTCCCTTTCCAACCTGACCTAGTCTCAGTGATACCAGCAAGGTAAGCATGGCTTTGTGTTCGACCTTATCCTTGAGAAGCTGTCACTATTAGAGAGATGTATCCGTCAGTTAGGGGACCCCAGGCAGCCTACTGTAGATACGTGGCCTGCTAGCGGGCTCACGAGTGTTAGCAGTAGCTTGATCGTTAGCGGAGATAGCGTAGCCCCTTTGGCAGTAGGTGATGAGTTTGTCCTGTCCTCTGGGCGTCGGAGAGCTCGCCAGTGCCCGACGCCGGTTGTGCGGCCCGATTTGCCACCTGCCCTCCCGGTGGCTAATCGTTTTGCATTGCTTGCTAGTCCCTCTGGCCGACCCGGCTCCCCGGAACTGCCGTCAACCTCACATCCTAGTTGTCGGCGACTCCATCACACGTAACATCAGGATTGAGATGCCGGTCGACATTTTCTGTCTACCTAGAGCTACCGACGTTGAAGCTAACTTACAGGAAACCCCAGTATCAGACATAAGGGTAAGGAAGAGGCACATAGCCCACACATCCAGTATAGTAACAGGGTAGTACACTTTGGCGGCAATGATATTAGAATGAGGCAATCTGAGGTCACTAAGAACAACATAGCCAGGACCTGTGACCTCACTAGAAAGATGTGTCAGCATCAATTGTCTCTGACCTCTTACCTTTTGTACTGTAGATCAGACAGAGACAAACTACAGACCAATATCGAATATGCCGTTCCTCTCTAAAGTATTTGATCGAGCTGTAGCCAGACAACTTACAGACTTTTTGTAAAAAATAACCTATTTGATCCCTTTCAATCTGGCTTTAGATCTTTCCACTCCACTGAAACTGCACTCACAAGAGTGGTCAATGATCTGCTGTCGGCTTTTGACTCTAACTCAACCTCAGCGCTATTGCTCCTTGACTTGAGTGCAGCGTTCGATACGATTGATCATACAATACTCTTGAATCATCTTGAAAATGATATTGGTATACGGGGATCAGCCCTTTCATGGTTTAGGTCTTACATATTCAGACTGTTGCAATGTGGACTTTGGTGTGCCACAAGGCTCTGTCCTAGGCCCCCTACTATCCTCTACATGTTACCACTTGGTGACATCATTCGCAAATTTGGCATTAATTTATATTGCTATGCCGACGACACTCAAATTTACATACCTGTCAAAGCAACGGTTCACACCCAATTAGAAAAACTGGAGGCCTGTCTATCAGGAGTCAAATGTTGGATGTCGCTAAATTTCCTACTTCTTAATACCAACAAAACTGATATGTTGTTGTTTAGGACCAGCTAGACGTAGACGTATTGGAGAATATTAACCTAAATTTTGATGGCTGCGTAATCTCCCAGAGCCCATATGTCCACAACCTTGCCGTAAAATGTGACCCCTTCCCTGTCGTTAGAATTACATATCAAGGAGACCACTAGAGCAGCGTTTTACCATATTCGCAATATTGCCAAGATTCAACCCAGATTCAAAGGCAGAAATTTTAGTGCATGCCTTTGTATCATCTAGAATTGATTATTTTGTTGTTCTCTTTTACCTACTGGGCACTCAAAAAAACTACAATTGGTCCAGAATGCTGCTGAGGCCTTTAGCATTCAGCCTACATGTCCTGTTCCCGCGATCTATCTGCTCCTGTCTACTGATGGCGCTCTGTGTGAGTGAGAGTGCATGAATGAGTACATGTGTGTGCGGGTGTGTATCCAATCTGTTTCCAGGCTCCAGCTCGGCAGTGTTGGCGTCTGCGTGGCCCCCCACTCCCAGGATGATGCTGACTGAACTGTTGCTTGCTGTGAAGCCCCACATCAGATCTGGATGTCCAGTCACAGTTGAGTTCACTCAAATAAACTGTTATGTACTCCATAAAAGTTGCTGCCCAAACTCGGCATCTAGTGTATAATCCTCTAAAAGTTGTTTTTTGCCACAGACAGATTGTTGTTATAAGTGTCTGACAGGATCCCGACAGAGAAATAAAAGGGTTTATTCTTTCGTGTGGAGTGAGACCTCTTGTTGTATATAGACCTATCTTTGATAGGGACAGCTGTTGTTGTGACTAGTTGTGCTCCAAGGGGATGCTAACACAATAACAACAGACCAGATCAAGCGAAAGGTAAAGAAAAACATTTTATTTCTCTGTCGGGATCCTGTCAGACACTTAAAACAACAATCGGAGTCTGTCAGTGGCAAAAAAGAGAAGCTTTTAGAGGACTATACACTTGTCCCGAAGCGTCGCGTTTTAGACGGACTCGCTAAGCTAAGCGCTAACCGCTAGCTGCTACAGACTCACTTAATACTGGACTAATTTCAAAAATTCTTGTTCCCACGAGTCACACAGGGCTCTTTTCCACCAAGGGGAAACGGAGAGCCGGTGCCCAATCTAGAACCAGTTCTTTGCTTTTCGACAGCAAAAGAACCGGTTCTCGGCCCGGAGAACTGGTTCCAAAGCGACACCAACTCGGAGCTGGGCTAGAACCGAGAACCGCTTACGTCAGCGGCTGGGGGTGGGACTATCGATTATCGCGACCAATCACAACCAGCTTCCATCAGGGGCTCAGCAGACAACTTGAGCTGATGCTTCCTAGACATCGTGATTTCACAAACTGAATAACTGTCGCACATGTCAACACAACAAATACATGGACCACTCAATATTGTTTAAACTAAGATATTCGCTGGAAAAAAATTATGGACATATTTATTCAATATGGCTGCAAGTAGCAGCCTGTATCTCCGGTACAGATGAGTGGGAGGCGACATGTCCAGATGTAAACAATGGCGTAGTGACGTGTCTTTGGTCTGTGGAAAAGCAAGCTGGTTCTTTGAAGGTTCGCAAGTTGAACCAGCTCCGAACCGGCACCAGCACCAGCCCAGAACCAGCACCAGGTTCCCGTTGGAGGAAATGAAGCCTTAGACACACGGACATGAGGAAATAGAGCCCAGATTGAAAATGACCGAAATTATCCTTTAAAGGTTTTGTGGGAGTTTGTCCTTGTCCTCTGGGTCAAATGCTTGGGGGGGGGTGTACTAACCTTTTTTATTTTTACTCTGGGCATTGTGAAGTCCTTTCAGACTGTAATGGTCATTAAGGGATATGCAAATCAAATGTGATTGATTGATTGATTGATTGATTGATTGATTGATTGATTGATGTAGAAACAGTATTGTTAGTAATCCCTACCCAAGTCATTTGAGAATGCACTTTTATCCTTTTACATTATGCACTTTTATCCTTTTACATTATGCACTTTTGTCCTTTTACATTATGCACTTTCATCCTTTTACATTATCCTGCATACATTGGTACTGAGTACTGAGTACTGAGTACTATTGAGTACTGGTACTGTATGGTATAAATCCGGTGTGTGGAACGTGAGTGGAAGTGAATGAATGGAGTACTTTTATTATCTTTTATATTTATTGATTTGAGTCCGGTTTCTTTGGGTGCACCTGAATTTCATTGTATGTTTGTACAATGACAATAAAGAATCTTGAATCTTGAATTTGGTCTCTGTGAACAGTTAGTATGAACATGGTGTGATGCTTCTATTTACCTCTGCTTATGGCTAAGCTCCAGAATCCTCTGGACATCCTTCTTGCCCACTGTGCCATCATTTTTCAGCGACTACAAGAAAGAAAGGAAAAGATATGTTATTCCAGAATGAAGGGAATTTGCATAATTTTACATAATAACTCATAGACTCACTCCCACATTAGATTATTTCAAAACACGAGAGCGGAAAAGACAAAAATATACAGTTCCCGTGGACCATATACTGTAGTACTGTAAATGTGCTTCTGGCACAGTTTTCTTCAAGGTATCAGAATCAAAGCAATCAATGTGCAACATATTCTCATAGCAATGTCCTAGTTATTGTTCAGAAAAGTAAGGAACCATAATTTCATATATTGTGCGTATTGAGAGACACAGGAGGCAGAGATCATGTGACCAAAACCAGTAGTAGTTTGACATCGAAATAGCGCAGTGGAAAGTAATGGTGTATAGGTCTTATTTAACCATGACATTTTTTTAAACCTTTATTTAACCAGGTAAGTCAGTTGAGAACAATTTCTCATTTAAAATGACGAGCTGGCCAAGAGGCAAAGGAAAACAAGTCATAACATGAAAAAAACTAAAAACAAATAGTTAACATACATAAATGCACAACGCATATACAACATAACAAAATAAATGAAAAACAATTTAAAAGAACAACTGGTGCAGTAGTAGTAATAGTAGTAGTGGTGGAAACTCAAAAGCAATTGCAGTGATCAGAAATCAAACCATGTAAGACATTCTTAAAGGAGGGAACAGAAATGAAGGTTTCAGGTTTTAATCTTTTCTGTAGCTCGTTCCAATCGGTGGAGGCAGCAGACTGGAACGAGAGAGAGCCAAAGGAGGTGCGAACTTTGGGAACGACCAGGGTGATGTATTTACTAGAGCGTAGGTTACATGTGCTGCTGGAGATAATGAGTAGTGAGCAGAGGTATGGTGGAGTTTTGCCAATGATGGATTTGTAAATGAATTGGAGCCAATGTGTTTGACGTCTGGTGTGTGAAGTGATGGCCACTGTACTTGAGAGTACAGGTCACAGTGATGGGTGTTGAAAGGAGCACCAGTGATAAAGCGGATGGCAGAGTGGTAGATGACGTCCAGTTTATTAAGGAGGTGTGTGGGGGTGATTCTGTAAATGAGATCGCCATAGTCTAAGGTGGGTAAAACTGTCATTTTGATCAGGGCGTGTTTAGCAGAGTGGGTGAAAGATGTCTTGTTGCGATAAATACATAACCAAATTGTTTCAGTTGACCAATCTTAACCAGAGTTGTTTTAGATCAGTGGTTCTCACGACCCACTTTTATATAATTCAAACCAAGCAAATTTATTTCTCAAAAATGGGCGAGTAAACACACATACACAATGACATCATGACCTTTTTAACATAAAATAAACCAATATTTTCCTCCCTGCATTCAGAGCTCATTACTCTACAATAACAAACTGATCCTGATTAATAAACTGATGAGTATGAACATCACAGCTGCTGCTGATCCTGGTGAATATGAATGAAATGAATATCTTAACTGCATAACTGTGTCTACACATAATATGATCATCTCTCTGAGTAGATCTACTAAACAGACTGTTTTCACTTAACAGGAAGATAATGAGATAGTTGGGGATGTGCTTTACTCCTGATAAGAGTTTCAAAGGAGTTATGGTAGACAGATACTCTCAGATCATGTTCAGTGTCCAATCTGTTCCTCTGCTTTGACTTGAGCTGGACCAAAGTTAATAAAAAAACATCTAGTAAGCTCGACAGCTTTCTGTGTCTATGAATGAAATAAAAGCTTTTGTTGGAATTGTATCTGCTCAGCAACGAACCTCTTCAAAGAAACGATGAGATTTCTTTGAAGATTCGACTACACAGAGGAAAAGCTTGAGCATCTGTTGGCTGATAAATGATCATATAAACCTGTTTTCTACAACCTAAAAGTGTCGAAACTGATTTGGTTGTGTTTTTTGTGTTTGAAATAAACAACAGGATTTATAGATCGCTCACCCATTCAGAACGAGTCCGCGACCCACTTTTGGGTCACGACCCACCAGTTGAGAAGCACTGTTTTAGATGCCTAACCCTGACCAAGTTTTGTTTGATTTTTGTGTACCTGTAGTAATATAGCGCCTCTGACCATGTGCAGGCATAGTAAAAATCAAGGGTGCAGAACCTTTCGTAAGATGTGTACAATCATTATTGTAGGAACACGGGATTAGTCAACTATTAAGTTCCCCTTAATGGAGGTTGGTGGTTAAGGGGTTTGAGGGGCTTCTATAAGAACTGATCACATGATTACAACTTAAAAGTAACACATCCTTCCAATGTAATGTGAAATTATAGTTTTAAAATACTGCAGGCAACAAATTACTAGTGGAAACAAATAATGTAAAACCTACATACACAAGAACATCACACACACACACACACACACACACACACACACACACACCTACCTTCAGGCTCCATTGTAATCTCTCTCTCTCCCCCAACTTTAATGTGATTCAAATGGGAACTAATCCCCACAATTTAAGCAGAATACTGTTAAACTGACAAGTTTGAGGGTACAACAACATAAAATTAGAAAACAGTGCTTACATGCTGTTGATGTTGCAGTAAAAGTATAGTACATAACAAACATGGGATGAAGGCTGCAGGCAGGTGCACAGATTGGGTCCAACTGGTGCCTGATGGGTAAGTATGGATTAGCTATTTTTTATGGACCTGAAGCGCAATTTCCAGACTTCTAAGGAAATGTGGACTCACTGGAAAATGTTACTTCTCTTTAGTTTGTGCTGAAAGGAGTTATGTGTAGTATTTTATGTTTCTCAAATTGAAGCCCCCACATTTCCGCTAAACGCTGCTGTTTCCAGAGACAAAGAGGATGTTATTAGTGGTCCCCCTCCGCCTCTTTGGTGTTTGTTTTGGAAGCAAGAAGAAGGGATAAGTGCCTATAGCAGCCCTGGATTGTTATCCAGGGCCGATATGCACGCAGACAAGAAATTGAAATGATGTAGTTAGAATAGTGGAACTGGAATAAAGTCGTGTATTACTTGCAAAGTAAACATGATTTCTGTTTTGTACTGTAAAGTAATATAGCAAAATCCGACCCAGTGCGGTAGAGGCTGACAGAGGCCGATCTTCTTGCTGTTGGCGTCGCCTACAGTAATCAGGGTCTCTGCACGTTTCAACAAGTTAAATTTAAGACTTTTTAAGACGTTTTTAAGACCACTTTGAATGCAATTTAATACCAAGTTCACTGCCATACTAGGAAAAGAAGTAGTGATATCTAGGTAAATAACAGTCTGATGTTAAAAGTCCTAGAATGTATTAACATTAAGGTCATAGCTACTGTAGTTTCCCGGTAGAAACACAAAGACATAAAGTCTGATCATCAAAAACATCTGATGTATTATTTATTATTATTTAATCTGCTGACAGACTCACTAAATATTTAAGATCCATGAACATTAAATTTAAGAGTTTTTAGACCTTTTATTGAAAATTGTGAATTTAAGACTTTTTAAGACCCCGTGGACACCCGGGTAATTACACTAAAGTGGCCGACTGTTTTCCAGGGACTTGGAGCTTTGTCCTCAGATTTCTCTCTATGTCCTCACTTTTCTTATTCCCCTCTCGTATTTTACACAGAAATGATCAGTTTCAAGCTTTAGTGTTCTGTATTCTCCTTCAGAAGGGTTTTTAAACCACACAAAAAAACATTTTATATAACAAAGCTGTTGTCATATGAACACATAAACCAATCAAATTTGAAGTTGTTACTACCAGCCATGGATGACTCAATTTCCTGCCTCTTACATGTTGCGCACAACAGCGTCTCTGCTGCTAGGCAACAAGCCAGTTATGGCTTTGCCCAAAACACTAAAATGTCATCCTAATTACAAACTGCAGTTCATTTTTCTTTTTCTTTTTTGTTGCAGTTTCTGATGTCATGCAAACTGCTTCCTTGAAATACAATTAATGATTACAAAAAATCAAGTGTTTCACATTGTTAGATAATGACGACAGAGAGACCGAAAGGTAGTAAGTCAACTCTTTAGTCAATGCTCCACATGACACCCACAATTGAAGCTGTTTTTATGTCTGTCCTAGATTACGGTGATGTCATTTATAGGCGTACATCCGCCTCAAATCTTAAGCCCCTGGATGCTATTTATCATTCTGCCCTCAGGTTCATCACCGGTGACTGTTACAACACTCACCACTGTGTATTATATAATAAAG
>CABFOS010062214.1:0-10717 GCA_900660315.1 Diretmoides pauciradiatus | reverse complement strand
GGGGAAGAGAAAAGAGATCCAAGAAAACACAGAAGCCGGTTCAGGCCACAGGGACGAAACGCATCGGACAGTTTTTAAAAATTTTCATAACAAAAATCCAAATAGAACAAAGCTTTTTCCACCTATTTTGGTGTTTCTCGGGTCTACTTTTCCCCCTTTATACCTTATTATAAATATTTGATTTCCCTTCCAATTTAACTTCACCATCTAAAACCACAACCAGTTCTTTTACTTTCAGCCCCTTCTCAAATATCTGCAACGTGTCTGAATGTAAGATTATGTCCATTCATTGATAATTAGTATTTTTGGTAAGTTTTCACCATCATCTGTACAAGTAACAGATATTAAGTCTTTCTGAAGATACCCAGTGGTGTAAGATGTTTTTACTTTTCCTCACAATAAATCAGTGTGTTGCTAATGAAATGAGTCCAGTTGTCTGTATTTAAACATTATTATAGCAGGAGTTAAAGGAAGAAAACGATGTGGAAAATATGGGTTTAAATTATGGAGTCTGTTATGTATATTATTTATCAGTAGTAGAAAGTGTATCAGCCTATTTCAGTAACAATACATACAACTCATGTAGGTTTTTGCAGCTTGGTCCATGCAATAGTTGTGAATTATGAATTGAAAACCCATGTTGGGAGAGTGGTTTTGGGGGAGGTGTGGGGGGTGGAAAATCTCTACATTCCCGTTTGGCGATCTGCGCATGCTCAGACTGCGCTCCCCGTCTTATTAATTTTTAATGGGAAATGGCTGCGTTTCTTATCCAAACCTCTGGAGCCTGGAAATAACTGTGAAATCCGGCGTTTTCCCTCCCGTCCCCGGTCCGACCCGGTCCGCGGTACCAAGTCGCTGATCGCCGATGTGTTCTGGTGCTTTTGGCGGAAGAAAAAAAATGCATCGACTCCTGCTTTGAGGGATGAAAGATCATTTTTCTTCTTAACCCTTTCGGCTCCGTGATCTGCGAACAATCGAGGTAAGTGCTCATATATTAGTCGCGTGGTTTTTTTTTTAATTGAGGATGTGGCTTTGGTGTAATCAGGCGAATTTAATATCGGTGCACTTTTGTTTTCCTTTGTAAAGCTTTTAAAGCATTTAGCAGCAAGACCCTTATTTTGGCGACGCTTTTTTTTATAAAGGCTTCCCGCGACCAATAAATCCCGATTGTGATTCTCCGGGAGAAAGTGACCAGGAGATGTTGTGATCTTGACGCAAAGATGCGCAACTCCTGTGTATTTTTTTTTTTTTTGTGAATGAAATTTACTACAGTGCAGGAGGCTTTGTGATAGTAAAGTACACTCCCCCTTGAATGCATGTCCCCTGCAGAATAGACCAATAATATCAGCAGCAGTTTGTCCTTTCGCCTTTTAAAGCATTTCTTACCCTGGTGTAGTATTGTGTCAGCCAAAGTGAAGCATGTTGAATAGAAGAGAGACTTGTTATAGTTCTAAGCAGGCCGACTGTTGCTTGCACATTACCAGGCAGTTATGTTGTGTGATACTGTATGGATCCTCCCTAAGGAGATTCCTACAGGAGGTCAGAGGTCAGATACAGCCTCCCCGGAGTCTTGCTCAAGGACACTTCAGCAGCGTGGAGGACACTAGCTGCCACAGGGGCTGCAAACCTTTTGGTTGCTGCACATGTAAGGCGTGTTCACACCGAGCATGTCAGGATCAGTTCATTCAAACTCCTCTGTAGTTGGGTTTGTTTGGGCAGGTGGGAACGATGCCGATTAAGGTCGGGTGGCACCAAACAGAGACAGAGACGCCTGAAAAGGCAGGTTCTGGTCCTCTTCCAAGCCAACTACAGTCCGGTTTGTTAGGAGTGAGAACCGACGACTGAAAATTACCCCAAAATGCAAGATTTAGGTCAGTTATGACTTAAATCTCATGACTCATGCTTGGAAAGCCTGGCATGAGTCAAGATGAGTTTAAAAGTGCCTCCACAATATATGGGCCAAGGAGCACAGTCCCAAATACCTTCAAACAAGAAGATTATAGCAAAGAGAGCAGACGACTCCATCATGCTCAGCTGAAGTTACTGGGCCTGGTATCAGATTTGTTTTGACGGTGGGATGACTGGTTACCAGAACTGTTCAATAAACGAGCTGCGTGTGAGTCCATGTGACTTGTTTACAAGCACTTGTTCACTTGTAATCGGACGGTGTAAACCTCAACAAACCAAATACTAAAATGCACCAAAGTAATTAGCTTTCCACTGGTTCCTGATCGTTAATGCTAGAATTAGAATTAGTGATGACTTTGGTTGTCTCAAATAAAAACTAAAAACCAGCCAACACTGTAACGCTGGTAAACTTTGGGATTTGAAAGCTTGTCTATTGTATCCGCCAAATCAGCAGGTGTCATTGCATAGTAGCTCCTTCCTCTGCCAAAAATGAGTTGGGCTGTAAAAGTGGAGCCTGTTAATCTACCTGCCAATGTGACCAGAAGCCAGAACAGTTAGTTTGCTGCCCCCATCTGTACTGATACTAATACGTTTGTCACATCTGTCCGACCCTCAGCAGAAGATGATGCGCCAGGTGACAAACAGCGACTTCTGCATGAGCAGCAGATCGTCATGCCTGGCAGAAGACGGACATCACCCCACCAGCCACTTTGACCTTTGCGCCTCCCAGTCCAACAAGTTCTACCCACCTCCTCCTCCGCCGGCCCTTCAGATGACGCTGGGCCCCATGGCCTTACCTGCTCCGAGCCCACACAAACCCATGGCGTGCCAGAGACAGGAAGCGATTGGGGGCGACTCCTGCCCACCTGGAAATGTACCAGGGATTAAAAACACTGATCAGCCGCCGGAGGACCCCAAGAAGAAGAAGGTTGTCGGGAAGACGGGGAGACGCGGGAGGCCAGCGGGAACCACCAAGCTAGCCGGGTACAGAACCAGCACGGGACGGCCCCTCGGCACCACCAGAGCTGCCGGGTTCAAGACCAGCCCGGGGAGGCCGCTGGGTACAACCAAGGCGGCGGGGTACAAGGTCAGTCCCGGGAGGCCCCCCGGCAGCATCAAGGGCCTCTCTCGCCTCAACAAACTGGCTTACGGCACCTGCAGCGCGGCAGCTTTCCCCTACCCCCTACCACACAAAGACATCCTCTGTGAACCTTCGTGCAAAGAGAAGGCGGCTAATGAGTAACGTTCCGACTTTGTTTCCCTTCATCAGTGGAATGAGAGACGCAGGTTTCAGGTTGCTGTCAGATATCGGTATGATTGTAATCTGTCCCCGTCTGCTGCGTGGATGAGGAGATATGGATTTTCTATTACTGGTGTTGGTGTTATCTGTGTGCCTGCCACCTGATACTGTACTGTCAGGGTTTCAATACTACTATTGGATATATATCTATATATACGTATGAAAGGTTTCAGTCCAAAATGCTATATCCATTTTGATGATACCAGATGATTTTTGATCAGTATCTGAAAATACAACTGATTCAGTCATCTTACTATTTTGTAGCCAGCATTTTTTTTTGGATCTCACTCTTAAATTGGATAATAGTCCACAAGTTTAATTTTTCAAGGTGCTACTTACGGTGCAGCATTTTAAATCATCGCCACATTAATGTTGACACATAGTGTAGTTACTGTAAACCAACGAGACCCTCTGCTAGAAGACTGACAGCTTCCACCGGCCTCCACCGTCTCCTGACACTTCAAGGGGAATCTCCTGGATTTACAGTTTAAACAGGAACTGGTTTTGAGAAATGGGGACAAGTAGCATCGTCCTCTTTGAAAACAGGAGCAGGGTTTATGGGAAATGTGATCTTACCTTTGAGTAACACAAAAAGCTTCATGTATCACATTTCTAAAATAGTGGACATCTCATGCTGGATTGAAACTCTTCATATTCAAAGTGTATCATTGACTTCATGCCCTTTCGCAGCAACTCCTGTCTCATTCTTACAGCTCAGTGCGACCACAGGTTTCTTCTGTCAGCCATTGAGCAGTTGGGGGTTAAGTGCCTTGCTCAAGGCCACATCAAAAGTAGCTGTTGAGGGAGGGGAGAGCGCCTCTCCAACCCTCCAGTCACCAGCCAGCCTCTCCAACCTCTGGGCTAACGCCACCCAAAAATTGAAAAGTTAATCTAAAAAAATGCGACTCTTGCTAATATAATCTTTTATTGTTCACTCTCTAAAGGTCTTGTCTCAGTTGTCTAGTATGTGCATGCAGATGTCATCAAAACAACTGGGTCATTACAATATGTTGTGAAGTAAAACTAAATTTAGTTTCCAAACCCAACAATGATTTAGGGTTTAAGGGGGGGGGGATCACATTGGCAGCAACTCAGTTCACCTGTCACCAGGCATCCATGCAGGGAAACACCAGTGTTGACCACAGTCGCCTCATCTGCTTGTTTTTCTTGCCATGGAAAAGTTGGCTGCAAGTGATGTCACATGTCGGGACCCAATTGCGTGGGTGCTGACACGTTATGTCCCGCCTGTTTCTGCACCACTCTGGCACTACAGGTTTCAATGAGTTAGTTCAAGTTAGCCAACGTTTGCTGGTGGTCTGAACAGGAACAGGCTTCAGTCGGCTTCAGTCATGCAGCGTCTCTGGGCATCATTTATAAACAAAACTTCTTCTGGATATAGTTTGTGCTTCCGATGAAGGTGAATTCACATTTATGAAAAATTCCCAAATCAGTGTTATGATTATCTTTAATTTTTAATAATATATCAAAAACATTTTATTATAAACCAAGGTGTGATTACTTTTTTTTTTCATCATTCTTTGAAATTATCATTGGAATCTAGTCAAAGAATAATATTTCTTCACCAGGTTCTCAGTATGTTTCAGTATTCACTTTTCTGTTGCCCCAAAAATCACTATGTATGGTTTGTGTTATACGTTGAAAACACCGGCAGATGAGGAATAGGAAAGCTTAGAAGTACAGATGAAGATCCCTATAATGTGGAATTTTATTTAATTGATATCTTTTAAAAACCTCTTTGTTGTGCTATTTATGTGACAGGTAGTCACTTACTTAAGGCCTCAAGTATATTATTGCTATTCTTGCTCACAGGTCAATTGGTGAACCATAAAGATGGAGGTTTAGATTTGCATTTTTAAGTCAATAATGATCAATAAATCATTACTACATTGAGATGTTAGTGTAATTACCGTAAACTAGCGAGACCCTGGACCCTGTGATTGGAAGCATCTACCAGCCTCTACACTGCATTTTACTTTGGGTGCCATGGGGTCGGATTTTAAAGGAAATTGGTCGGATTGCTTTATGGCACAAAACGACACAAAACTGTTCTTCCAGTGCAAACGGAGCTAAAGCCTTCAGAGTTCCTGGCAATGAGAGATGGAAGAAGTGAAAACCACTTTAACAAGGTGTGAGATAGCGGCTGCCAGTCGTCTCGATCACGGTTACGATAACCGATAATCGATCATTTGGTTACGATAATTACACTCCGGTATCATTATTAATTTGTTAACGATATATTGATGTTTAAAGATGCTACATGTAGCATGTTTCATTTCGACAATCAGAAAATAATGTTACGGCAAAACCTTTATGGTTCAGTTTTTACAATGGCATGGAAAAGTCAATCCATGTTTTGTTTTGTTTTTAATATAATTGTGATGGCATGGCCCTGTAGATCGATTGGAGGAGAAGCTGGATGTTTAGTGAAATGCTGAAATAATGGGAAACACTAATCCTGTGCATATAGGCTTAAGACGAGTTGCTGTAGTGTTGGTGGTTTACTATGATTCGTCATATCACGTCATCTTTTATGTATAGTAGAAATCACATGATTGTCAAATAACTATCAGGAGGTCCTTGTGCTTTCGTCATTTGCCACGGCCATTTCTTGCAGTTTCTAAGACAAAGATATCTGGCAAATCAATTTGTACAAAATTTAAAGCTTACATCTCTTTCTCCAATATGATATCCAGCCATGTGAATTAAAACGCTGAAATGGAAAATTAACAACTGAGTGAACAACACAACAGTAGCATAACTGACAAAATGAAGATTTTCTGTTAAATTTGGGTGCAATAATCTGTTATACGTATTGTACTATGTGGTAACTTTGATACTATCACTTTTTAATATTTGTGTATTTTGATACTTGTGTACAAGGCCTTCTATCATGTGTTTAGTTGATAATGTGTGTATTAACAGAGGTTTCTGAATTGTCACGTAAAAACACCGTTATCGTCCTTTACCAAAGAATTTGATGTTTTCTACTTATAAGCTACTAAGATGTCTGTGCTCGAGTGTATTTGATAACAAATCAGAACATCTGACAAATTATCACTAGAATCTTGCAACATAACTTATATGTAACTTAAAAAGCACTTGGTGGCCACTATGAAACATACTATTATCCATACACTAATACATACATGTTTAATGGTTAAAGATAACATTAAAATGGCAATTTCTTGAATGCATTGTAAATTGCTTTATAGTTACAATGTAAACTTCCTTCCTGACATTGTATCATTTTTATATCCAGCTGTTACTCTACTCGGCGCTACAATACCTTTTTGTTTAATAACGCCTTTGTAGCCTTGTTTCATATTTAACTGATAATTGTTGTCATTGTAAACATGATGGAGGTTTGGGCAGGAAGCTTGTGACACATTGTGAAGTTTGGTTTACAGTGTTCATGTTCGAATGACTGAAGTTCTTTAGGCTACGCGTTTTTCAAATTGTCTGCAAACCAAATCTTAACATCTGTTTTGTTTTTTGGTTAGCCTGACGCTATAAAATGGTGGGAATTGATAAGTTTGTATTGATTTAAAGCATATGGTGGTATCACTGGCATGTGGCCCATCTACCCCATCTACCCCACCATGTAGCCTTAGACTTAACATCCTTTATATGAAGTGTAATGAGAAGATGTAAGAACTAAAAAAAATGTTTCTGAAGGAATTTTCTTTTTGTCAGAATTTGTTTACTCGATGTAAGGTGTTTGATTGGTTGCCCTGAGATTTTGGATCTTTGACCCACCAAGTAGGATAATGTATCTGTGGTCACTGGTTTCATGTGTGGCAAGTTGTACATTTAGGTAATGATAATGAAGTATGGGCTAAAAATACTCAAATACAATGGAATCATTGACATGCATGCCCTTTTTTGTCAAATCAATGCAGATGAAAGGCGCAGGAATTAATAGTTTGTGTTATATAATATATTTTTTCTCACACCCATTTCCACTTTCACCCTCATCCACCACTCACACCTGAGTGTCTTTAGGGAGATGTGAAGCCCAGTTAATTAACAGTGTATAGGCTTATAAAGCATTGTATATTCCCCGTTTTATTCTTGCATGATTGTTGTGGAATGTTATAAAGTTGTGTAATAAATGTGAAAGTAAGAAATTGTTCTTGAAAACGAGCATTTTCTTTCATTAGAACCTCGAGAGTACATATCTTAAGTTTTAATTTAAAGCCCTATTTATCATTATCATTAGATAAATAAATGCATTTCCTGCCACATTTAAATGTATTTTATGTATTGCCACATTACACATATTTAATTTTTCATATATGTATTTATTTACTTAACTAACGGACTCTCCATCTGAATACTTTTTGAAATGCGTTTTTATTTATTTATTCAGCAACTGTACTGGACTACTCGGTCCATTGTTACTTCCGACCCGGAAGTAGTTTAGCGGTGCGCATTGCTAATCCTTCCCGATGCAGTTGGGAAATATTAGTTCCTATGTTAAAAAAGAAAGAAAGAAAAATGATTTCTTAGCTTCAGAAGACGTGATAACCCATCACATTTGTATTTGCGCTTTGAAAATATGACGCGTGTTTTAAATAAGCTCCGTATTACGTTTGTTTTATTATTTATGTTGTATCTTTCTGACAGTTTGAGCTTTTCGTCAGTGACAGCGCAAGGTAAGAGACTGACAGCCGCTTTGCTAGCAAAAACATTGTGTTCCGGTCATAGACATATGTCTGTGGTTCAGATAGTAGCTTAGCCTCAGTTAGCTAATGTAACCCCGGTATAGCGGGTCATGTCAACAAGTTATCTGTCTGTCTGCTATCTGTCTATGGATCTAATATTGTGTTTCATTGTTGACCACTTAAACCAGCTTGTCAGCTCAGTGAACGGATCCTTGTATAACGTTTAGGGTTCCTACTGTCTCGGGGTCGGTCCTGAGTGATAGTTGTAGCCAGAGATACGAGCTGGGACATTCAGATCAGACATTCAACTTAACAAATGTGATGTTTTCAACATAGACTGACACATATATTGGTCATAGAAATTGTGCTATATGTCATGGAATAGTCAAGCATGTGTAAGAATCCTGCTCATTAAAACACCACATCCTGTCAGTCGCCCCAGATTGTTAACTTAACCAGGATAACACAAATGTCAATGGAAGTCTGAGTAGCCTTCACATGAAAACCTTCAGATAATTTCCCTAAAACCAAACCAAACTTGCAAGCTAACTTGTAATGCAAAGGGAACTGGTTGTGCTACTGCCATGGCTGTTGATGCAGGTAGTTTTTCGTTAACAAACACAAGGAACCTGCCTAGCACTGATACAGAACCCTTTGGGAGAGACTGGTGTTAATTTCCCACCCTGCCCATTTGTTGTTGCCTCTCCCCCTTTATGACAAAGGTTCCCAGAGAGTCCTGTGTCAGGGCTGGGCACTACCATGAGAGTAACGTCTTATCTACAGAGCCTGATGACATCTCATTTCATTTTCATAGAGAATGACGAGCTACCTGAGTTCAAGTTGTCAGAAGATGTGGTCTCCGACCTGGAGAACAGCCCCAAGTTTGTGGAGACGGAGGAGTTTGAGTCTCAACCAAAGAGGCAGTTCAAGACAGCTGAGATTGCAGATGCGTTGATGGGGACTGAAACTCCCATCGATCCATCCGATATCGAATCCCTCTTCCCCAAAAATGTGAAAGACTTCCAGAC
This sequence comes from Diretmoides pauciradiatus, assembly GCA_900660315.1. Lineage (NCBI taxonomy): Eukaryota > Metazoa > Chordata > Actinopteri > Trachichthyiformes > Diretmidae > Diretmoides > Diretmoides pauciradiatus. The sequence goes on along the minus strand of CABFOS010062214.1, from coordinate 1,796 downwards.
AGGTTTCTCACCGCCTTGTGATGAGAACGATGCACAGTGTGGTTCACCGGCTCTCTCCACTGATGGAGCATCACTGGAGGAGAAGAACGCAGAATCATCAGAGAGGGTTATTTACCAGAAGCACTATTACACGGAGATGTTACATATTACATATTTAGATACATTAAAATGTAAACAACTTATTGGACAGGGCAGGGGATTAACACAGTGGATTTTCAACATTATTTTTTTCATGTTTTAATCCAAAATCACAATGGTACAGTTTATATTGAAATGCATAGATTAGTCAAATACAAAGCACTGCAGTTGACCCCTCCTTGGTTTCTGCTCCTAGGTTACTTTGGCCATGGTGCATGTGGACGTCATGGCAACCGAGGAGCAAAACTCAACAGAGACGGCCAAGACATACAAGGTCAGCTGTGATAGGAGGAACATCACAGGACTGGACAACTTCAGCGTGCAGGTCCTCAACGCTTCTCAGGTATTCATCCTTCTGTCTGTTTACATTCTGTTGTATCTGCAGTACTTTGAGGAAACCTTTCAGTTACAGTTGTGCAAAAGTCATAATACCTAAGAAGACATTCTTTACTGTGATTAGTTGTATTTGAGTGATGCCAATGGTACTCGCTTGTGGCTTTGTCGCATCATTGTTGTACCATAATTACAGTAAAGATTGCCTTTTTGCTACCATTAAACATGCTGAAGGAGTGGACTGTCTTGTTCTCCATTTCCCCCAGGACTTGATGGAGTTCCTGAATGCCAACAGCACAGAGTGCTCAGTGGTGTTATTCTTCACCACTTGGTGCCAGTTTTCAGCCAGCCTGGCTCCTCACTTCAACGCCCTACCTCGGGTCTTTCCCAGTATGCACTTCCTTGCCCTGGATGCCTCTCAGCACAGCAGGTGAATTGTCACTCAAGAGTATTTGCAAATATCGTCTTTCTTCTTTTCATTTTCTTTTTAAAGGTTATGTTTAGGGTGTGTCTTCTTCAGTAGATATTTCAAAGTTGAGAGAGACAGGAAAGATTGGGAGAGAGAGAGGAGGATGACATAGCCAGCTGAAACACGCCCAAAATGAAACTCTGTCCTCAGAGGAGCATTAAATAATTTAGAACTGTTATTGACCTCTATCGACCAAAGAATTGCACTTCTTCAGTGGGTCTGTAATTGAATATAAAAGTCAATAGATTAAGCTAGCTAATTAGAGCAGATATCCAACAGAATTGTGTAGTGAAGAAGTCAGTGCAAACTAATGCTAGTTTGTTATTTGTATTTTTGGCTTGATAATGAAATGTGTTGGCTTGCTTGTGCTCAATTGTAGCACCATCCATTGTTGAACAGTTGAAAATAACAAGCATGTAATGTAAGCATGTTGAGTTATAAATATTGATCAACAGCCCTATCAGCTGCCCACAGTCATTTTTCATGGTCATTACACTTGAAAATGACAACATATCAAAGCAAAACTTATTGTATGTTGCACTGGATAAGAGAATCACCTGGACACCTACATTGTATTGTCATCCACTCCGATGCAGTCAGGTAACCCTTGTATTCTCTCTGGCTCTGCCACCAGTCTCTCCACAAGGTTTGGTACCGTGGCGGTGCCCAACATCCTGCTGTTCCAGGGGGTCAAACCCATGGCCCGGTTCAACCACACAGACAGGACCCTGGAGACGCTCACCTCTTTCATAGCAAACCAGACAGGTGTGTATGAGTATGGGGGGGGGGCAGAATAGCCGAATATTCGATTATTTGTTAATGACAGTCATGATCAATTTTTAAATTGTGGTCATTT